>JYFJ02003275.1:0-44143 GCA_000934665.2 Catajapyx aquilonaris | reverse complement strand
TATCGGGGAAGGGAAAGGGAAGAAGGCGAACCCCCTCCTCCGACATGGTTGCCACTTTCCCGGCCACCACGTGGCGGAGTTGCCACATGGTGTCACAAGCTCTTCAAATGTTTACTCACACCTGTTGCTGAGAAGAAACTTTGTTTTTCGTAACCCGAGCAACGATCGGTCTCCTCAAAGCACAAAATCTATACCCATCCTCCTGCATAAAAAGACTGTACCCGGTCGGATTTTGGTGGGGGAAGGAAAGTCATATTTATGTAATCTGGACTTGTCAGGGAGGAAGAAATTTTGGCTCCGAGTCGCCGAGTTCAAAGTTGGCACCACGGTTCTCTTCTTATTCGGGAGTGGCGAAGCGAGGAGCGCACGATACGTAATCAGTGACAAATCTGAGAAGCCCCTTTCGTAAATTCAGCCATTAGACGTGGCCGGAAAATGGAACAGGCACCAGGGCTCCCACATTTTCATATATATATTTTTTCGCCAGAGAGAGTGTGAGAGAGGTGGAGAGAGGAAAATGTACAAAGGACTTGGTGGTGCAAAAGCAGACCTCTGCTTGATCCACCCCCATGAGTGAAATGATAACTGGCGCAAGTGCACCTACTCTGTTCTCCCCTGCCTCCCATGCCCCATCCGGAACAGGGACACGTAGAACATGCGAATGGTCTCCAGACCTTTTCAAAATCGACGAAGCTTAAACTAAAACCAGCGATGCGCCTTAACATTGTGCATTTTTAACAGAGTTGAAAGCAAAAGCAAGAGAGGGTGAGAGTGCGGGGTGGTCCAGAAGTGCGCCTCTCCGGAAGTTATAGCTAGCGGGGTGCTTTCGGTTTAAAAAAAAATCGGTTACGCAATATGGAGCTTAGCCTTGTCCAGAACTTTTCGGATGAATTGTCGCTGCATCGGGAATGTGCGATGATAATGTTAAAGTAAGGTTAAGAATTTAAATGTTTAATCATAGCAAATAATTAACTTACATTGCTATTACTCAGGGCAATAACCGAACACAGCTATATGGTACTACAAGAGTTGGGACGTCCAGACGTACAGTGTAAGGTTATGGAGTTACGATAAATTTTGCAGGTAGATCGATACGTAATTGTCCACTTGACGGAGCCACTCGCTTCCAGACTTATGCCTTCAAAAGTACTACTTGTTTAGGTCATCTGATTGATTAAAATCTGTATGCAGTTTGAATACCAGAGAGACCATATGGGCCGATCGTTAAAGCTCTTTAAGAGAGAACGATTTGGCAATTCTGACTGCCGATTAACGCATGTCGATATGTCATGCGACTATAAAATGGCAGTATCTTTGAGAATCACCTTGTATATAGTATATGTGTGGGGTGAAAATCGGTTGAAGGAAGGGGTGGCATTGCGCTGGGCTCTTTCTTGTAATAAACTCTGAATGCTAGTTTCTTCCTAATGGGTAATAAACTTCCGGCGTTTATAGTCAGGATCACTTTCCAACTTACTGTCCGGAAGCTTTAAAGTAATTTGATACCAACTAACTCGTCGCTCGTTTTAATGAAACCTAACGGTTTTATGACTTGCATTGGCAATTGTAAAATGGAGGGCCTGCTCTAGAGGTACGCAACTTTGGTTATCGTGCTATGCAATAAGCAAAATCATTAAGCTGTGCAAGGGTTAGCTTCTGGCCTGGAGGGAGAGGGCAGATGCGTTAGAATAGCAAACTACTACAGTCGTATAAGTAGTTATTGTCCCTTTTGGCCTGCCGTCTCAATATTATTCAAAGTTAGCCTCATGAAGGTCATAATGCAGGCCAGACCAGAAACTATGGAATGTACCATGGGTGTAATTCCGGTCTGCAAAATGCATGCAAAAAATCGCTGGCCACACAGGAGCTGCCGTCAACAGTGTCCGCAGTTAAGAGTCATTAGCGTTATCTGAGCCGCATTAAAACATTTACAACGGATGTCAGTGTTAAGTAGTTCCATTACCTGTTCACTGTATAATTCATTTTATCCTACTATTCCCTGTGATTAAGGCTACAAGATGAACTTTCTCAAATTCAGGATTGATAGTACAAGTCGAGCAAAGTACTGTTGGGGAGAGACCATGAGAAATATTTCAGCAGCATCAAAGAGTTAGGAGCAATCAGAATGGAGAGCACATTCTTCAGCTGATAGTCGTGGTATATCTAGAATCCTGCTGCTGCCACATCATCCGGTGCATACCGCGAATTCATTTGACAAGCGATGTGTGCCATGCGATTACATGCATGTGCGAAATGTTTTTCATGAGGCATCCCCGACGAAGCCGTGCTACGGCTGGAAAATGCCAACCAGGATTCGAGGACAACGACGACGGACACTGCATAATGAGTTTACTTTTATACACTGCACCAGTTATGTTCATTTTGGCCTATATGTACCGCATGTTAAAATGGTCGTGTCAAATATTATACTGCTTTATGTGTTCCTGAATGTAACCTACATTTTCCATTTTGCTGGGACAAAGGCACAATGTAAAAGGCAAAAAATATATAGGCTACTTGCAGATATAAGTTAATTTTTCTATGCCGCTCTCCTTTCTGATGTATGCATCATCAATATTACAGAGGACCCTGTCACTTAGGAATATGTGAATTTTTGCTAGTGAAATGAGAATATCAAACGAATACCACACACTTGTTCAGTCTCAGGCTCGGATAAAATTATGAATTTTTAAATTTTTGGCCCATTATTTTTCACCACTGGCAGCCAATAGGATACGTACAGTAGGCAGCATCCTATTCATCGGAGCAACATAATAAATGGGCTGTAAATATCATCATAAGTACACCTGCATGATGTTATTACCCATTATAAATAGAACAAAGGCCAATTTGGTCTTTTTATGTAAACGTTTTTAAATGGGTAAGCAATCGGCTAAATATGTTGTTGACATTCGTTGATTAGTATATCCTTAGAGTTCTACTACACCGGCGACACATTTCTCACCTTACTCACGTTAGGCCTGTGAATTCACATAATATACAAAACAATGAGTGCCCACCACAATACAGCACTTGCATACTCATATTGGCAAATACTGCATGCAATTTTTCAGTGCACGTGCACGGGTGTGTGGCTTTTGCATGTAGGCTATACTGTACTTCACCGGATAATAATATTTCCACAAGCTGAGAAATAATAATCGTGCAAAGTCGTGTTCAGTCCCATTTTAATTGATTTAAAAAAAACTATTTCCACCTGTTCCACCAGTATAGCACTTCCTTTTATTTGGCAAGGTTGTTATTTTACCATGATGTTTCCAGTCTGCATAGTGGGTGTCCGTGAATACAAGTTACAGAATTGGTAACAAGCCACAGGGAAAGATATAACAATTGCGAGGCAAAACAATGTGAAGCTCTTAACAATAAGTGTCAACACGGCAACAGAAAACACGATATACTTGACAACTGCACCCTTTAATCACAAGAGCTCGAAACGGTAATAATTTGAAATTGTAATGAATATATTACTATTGGTGCTTTATTCCATAGTGAAAATCAAGCTGATCACTATCTTGCCCCACTTTAACCTATAAACACCTTGATTTGTAACAATATCTCATTATCTTTTCAGAACATATATCACTGTAATAATTACGTCATCCTTCCATGGAGGCTGTTTTTAAGAACGTAACTCAAAAAGCTGCCCTTAATTCCAGTTTAACGCGCAGATAAGACATGACACTCAGGAAGTGACGCCGTTTTCACGACCGCCTTGGAAATAAATACAGCTAATGTGAATTGTGCAAGTCCGTTTACAGCACGCATCAAGTGAAAACAGCACCTAACGACACAAATCAAGCAGATAACACGAAAATAAACGATATCATCATCACTGCTCAAGGCGAAACGCCGCTCAGGTTGCTCTTCATGACTCTCAAGGCACTGATCCGCTCATGACGACAATTTATACGCGCAGTTTTCTTTAAAAAAACTAACTACAATCCAAGTAGATCGGGCCCTCCAGCACAGTGCACAAAACGGTTATGTCTTCCCTGGGCCCTCACAGATACATAAAGCTAGATGACCGTTGCTTGTGGCCAATAACCAGGCAGAGGTGACGGGGAGTGGAGGTGGAAGGAGAGTTGCTGAGTCCCCCCTCATTCCCCGTTATGGAGGATGTCATTTGGAGGGAACAGGAAATTAATTTGCAGCGCCATCGCGGATCGCATCCATCTTCACGAGGTAGTTTGAGGCCAGCATGGTGCTTATCAAGGAATATCTGGCGTCGGTGCGGATGTGTACTAGTGGGACACGTGGGCTCTTCACGGCCGGACACTTTCCATCTCCCTCTCCCATGCCCAAAACCACGGACTGTTTTGGCCGTTTTTGGGCCATTGGGTGGTGTTGCTGAGCAGATTTTCCTGTCCGGTATGGCCGCGTGCATGTTCAGATTGTGTCGTAAGTTGGAGCCTGGGATGGGTTGCGCAATATGGGGCCAGCCAAATGAGACATTTTTGCGGGAATGCTTTGAGAAATGGTGATGTTGATCAAAAAGAACGGGTGTGCAGTTGGCTCAGTGACGGATGACCCAATGTGTAATACGAGCCATTTACCGCTTCCATATTTTTTGAGATTTCCGGGTTAAATATATTTTGACATCCTAGAAGTAAATGTTTTATTTGGATATAGTTAGGAATACTCCCAGAACAATGCTAAAATGCCTACATGATTAACAGATTTTTAACGATTTAATACACACTATTAGTGTCATATTTAGTTAAAGTATTTGATTTTTTAAAGGAGAGAATAGATTGGATCAAAGCAGCTTCTCTATTGGAAGCTATTATTTTCCTTCATTTCGTACGGAACCAATGGCACATTTTTCGCATTAAACCCCCTCTAGTACATTTGACATCCTTTAAACTGGATTCGATAAACACTGCTCTAAATTTCACGTGCGCCCTTGTGCATTAAAATTAGCGATTTATTGGTATGTATTCTTTTAACGAGGCACTCACAGTTGCAAGTTCCATCCAAAGATGGTTACACCTGACGTTCATGAGACGCGTAAACCATAATTTGAGATTAATTTACGGCCACTATAATGTTGATAAATCTACAGAATAACGATGGCTCTTATCAGGAAATAACGTCAGGAGTGGCCAGCAGTGTAGGTATGGGCGAGGGAGGTAAGAGGTGGTGGGGGAGAGGTGGCCAATTTACATTTCAAATCGCTGGTATGGATGGTACTTTTTGCATAGTTACACAGTCGTTTACGTGCAGTAGAATATGTAATACAGCTTGACTGGGCAGTGAGGTTGGAGAGGCATTTTGGGGGATACTGGGGATGGGAGAAGTTGGCTTGACTTGAACAGATATCCATTTTTGAGCTAGACCTTGGCTGGTGTAAACACGTGGTCTGCTCCGATGTAACGGGAAAAAGTAATCTCTTGCAAAGCTCTCCACTCAATTTTATCTCCAGTTCCTGACTATAGGACCTACTAGACCAACTTTGCCTATTCAATTGTTCGGTTCATTGATTACAGATTATGCGGACAGTTCGGAGCATGAAAGATGTAAACGTTCTTCCAAGCAAATTATCGATAGGAGTAGCTGTTCATGTAAAGCTCGCCAGGACGATTAATAACTAACGCAAGCCTTCTACATGGTAATGTAATGATCACGTCTTGTTAAGTGCTCTTGTGAGCAATTCATGGGCCTCCCCTACAGGAGCCTGGAAATCGCGAGGGAAGGATAAATTTTCGAGCAAGAATCTAGGGAAACAGGGAAAATTGTGTAGAAGGAAGTGGACCTCTTGAGGAATTGTGGTTTTCCGACTTTTTTTTAAAAAAGTCGAATGCTTCGACTTTCACCATTTAAAAAAATCTAATCACACTCTTCAAACATGACATCACATGTGAAACTGTCTATCACGTGCATCGCATATATTTCCATATTGCCGCGGCTATAAATTGCGCACCATTTATCAAAACGGTGCGCAGTGTGGAGCAAATCACTTGGCGAGATATAGCCCATGGGGACCTAGCCCCATGATTTAGCCACGTTGGCATGAACCCTAATCGTGGAGGCACGTTTATGAAGTGAATGTGCTGCCCCACTAAACCTCCCGACCTCCATTTTGGGGCAAGATGGCAGCATATATGAAGTGGCTGGCAAATGTCTGACAATATTCTGAATTGAAATCCCAGGCTTCCCTTGAGCCATTTACTGGATTGGTTTGGAGATGGAGCTGCCATCAAGCAGGAGGCGTTTCTGGGCTCATATTTCAAGGAAGGCATGGTTCAGGTTTCCTTCTGCATATAGGCCCACAAGGAGTGCCTGGGACAGTCAGGCCAAAGGCCAAATGGATGGGCAAGGGCTGGCATCCCGCTTAAGAGAGATGCCCTGTCAGCTAGTCCCACCAATAGTCTTTTCATATGACTGTCCCCAGAGGACTACAGGGTGGGTGTGAACCCACTTGATGAATGCCAGTCTGCGAAACGTATTAGTCATTGTGACTGGATGACACTGCGCTTGGGTGTAAAGTAGTGGAGTCGGTTGAGAGATTGCTTTTAAGGCATGATTTCCTGATTTATGAACTGAGGTTGGATTGGAAATCGGAATTGCACTCAATGTTAGTGTCACTGGATTTCTTTGCAGTAAATTGTTGGGGGTTTGCCGAGAATTACATCTGAGAAAACCGACTAGGGAGTGCTTCAAACTCCCAATGGCGATGGCGGCGTGATTTTAGCTTCGACTTACACTGGTCGTTGGCTTTAGTGCGCAGGTTGCGGGGTCTAAACTTTACCATTCCACACTTGGGACTGCGTGGGATGATAGGGTTGGGATGATAGTGAATATGAGACTAAAATTATGCAGGAGTGAGGCCAGGATGTTTGTTCGAACTAATAAGGAGGGAATCATTCATTATTTTCCCCTCCAGCTTCATCTTCAAAAGACCACATGCAATTTTTTATTCGCCGGATGTTCTACAGTGCTTCACTTACTCAAATTTGTCTGACAAATGGGCATACGCATTGCAGGGACCTTCGTAGAATGTGTAGGCAACCGTCAAGAAATCTTTGGCTATAAAACACTGAACTTGTTTTGAAAACTTGTGTCTTTATCACCAGAGGCTGAATGTGCAAGTTTTGGCGACCTTGTTCTTATACATTTTTTAAATATAAAGGGTCAAGTTATGTGTTCTGAACTAAAGTGAATCTTCCGACATACCGTACTTTAGTGCAAAACTTTTTTCCCAGTCTCAAAGGTTGTTATGCACATACAGTACATCGATATGTTTATGCTTATACTACTCTCCAAATAATAATAGTCACTATTGATTGGTGTACCATAGATTCATAGAGGAATCAGTTTTCTTTGTATCGGTGAAACATAAATGCCGATCTGGAAATTTCATATGAGACAAGTCTAAACGTACAAGGGTCGTCACTCTGCGTTAGATGGTATAAGAGACGAGAAAAGCAAAATTTCGACATTAATCCCCTCACCTCATGTTACATGGAATTAGTGTGTAACCTGCACCGGTGCCTCATTGAAGACTCAAGTTTGAGCGCTTTTCCTTTCCTTGTGCAATCATTTGCGATGTAGGAATTACAGCGAAGTTGTTTGTGCACGCATTAATAATTTTGCATTAAATTGCTTATTAATAGTGTCGCGCTTTGCTAGACTTTTCCCCGCATCTCCGAAATGAATAATAATTAAACATTTGATTTCCACTTTGCACTAGAATAATAGAAACTGCACAAACTTGAGACGAGGCTCTAACATAAACGATGAGCTTCGAACTCTTAGATTGCATTCTTGAGAACCGTGGCACCTGTCGATGATCAAATGGTTGTTTCAGAGTGCGTATTATCCACACGTGGGAAATGAAGTTCTGAGGCCTAGGGGGAAAAGACAAAGGCAAAGAGTATTTCGGAAGATTTCGTCTCCTCCCGAAAAATAAAAAAAAAGTTTTGCGATACTTTTCATTTAAAAATTTACAACTTCACAAGTAAAAAATGACGTATATGCCCCCTGGTTTTCAGCATCATGTACGTAAATGATATACAGTGCTCTGAAAGCAATTTATTATGGTTTACAACGACTTTTATAATGGTCGTAAATCCGAAAAAGGCATGCAGAAAAATTTCTTGTTGCGGGTATTGCACGGCCTTATCTCAACACTAAGCACAATTTACAACTTGATAAAGGTTTTCGCCGAAAGGATGTCCGGAGGCATGCAAAGCACCCCACAAATATTAATTGTGTAGGTCCATCACACGTTGCCAAGTAGAGCGGATGATGCAAAAGAGCAGAGCGATCGCTGCAGTTAAGACGAGGGATATTCCCTAGTCGAAAATTTATCTCATTTGCGACAAAGGCAGGGATTAAGAAGTAACTGACGCAGCAGCACTGTGGATTCTGCTAACTTTGGCAGATGCGGATACTCCCATTTATCTTCATCTATCATGAAGACTAATTAAGATGTTCCCCACTGCTTGGCATGGGAAGGTTTCTCGAGGTTCTTTTGGGAAGGAGAGTGGGGAGAACACTTCCAGTGGCCCACAAGAGAAGCAGATTAGTGATCTTTGAAATGATTTGCCAAATGGGAAGGAGAGACATCTGATTTTCTTCACTTTAGTCGTTCCAGTATCCGTCACCAGGATGGATAGTGGGATAATATTCTTGACTGCCTTTCCTACACATCAAGACCAATACAAAAAGGACATAAATTGATGCACAAACTGCCGCCTGATTTCCATTTGGTGCATGCTGCTTTTCATGAAAAATCACCTCCACTTAGAAGCAACCTTCCCCAAGCCATCTCTGGCAAAACTCACATCGCATATGCATGGAGTTATTGACCAAATTGTCCATGACGAAGGTAAGGCGTTAACTGGCATGACGGAATACGTAGCAGCGACTTGAGCGCGACGAAGGGGGAGTCGTGATGGGTAAAAGCTTTTACCTAGCCCCAGATAAAGAAAAAGAGAATAGAACGCTCCGTCTCCCTTGGATATGACAGGAACAGCTCGTCCGCAACGACACTCGAAGAGTAGTGCGTTTCACGGAAGAGCATCCCTTTCCTAAGATAAATTAGCTTCATCGGTATAGCAATAGATTACCCAGTTTTCTCCCCCCAAATTTTTTTAAAAAACCACAACGTTGTGGCCACCACCTTTTCTCCCTTCCAGGGATAGGGATGTTTTCTTGTCGACGATGCTCTCGGTCCGTGGCACGCGGAGTCCATTAGCCGCGAGGACCGCTCTTTGTAACATGAAGTGCTCAATTCCTGCAACGTGGACGTGGCGTGGTTGCACAAACTGGGGAATTAGAGGAAGTGGCCCGAGTTAAGGCTGTCAGAGGCTTCCAACTCTGCAACTGTGATCCCGGGGCTTCCTCCTTCCCTGCGGGGAAATACAATGCCTTCGATATCACAACTCATACACACGCTTTCTCCATTCACTCGACCCACCCAGCCACAGTGGCTTCACAGAAACCGACTATTTCATACTGGAAGCTATCCTCAGGCAGATTGTCTTACAGGACTGGTGAAATGATAGACGTTGACTACTGTAGTACAGTGCTGTAAATGGCAAGGGCTGATGACCTCAGGAAGAACCGGAGTCAAGGAAGGTTGTGGGTGGGAGATCAATCTTCTCGTAAACATGTGGGCGAATATGAATATTTTTTTCATTCTGGAAGAGTCAGAAAGTTCCATGGTGATGTGTGCAATCTGTATGATTCAATAAGGTGTGCATTCAACGTCATTTGGATTCTCGGAGTAGAATCTATGCTGGCGAAATGAATCCGCACTGGCAATTTTGCAGATTAGGTCAATTTGGAGCTTCACAAAATGAGGTTTGGAAGCGTCAGGGACGCGTTTTCTACCTTTTATGCCGGCAATAGTGCGTTTAATTTCAAATCAATAACCATGAAGTCAGATATCAACATTTCTTGACTGTGACGTGTAAACTAAAGCCGTGATTCCTGATATGATAAATTCTGAATTATATTTGAAGGTTGTTGCTAAAATTTGTTTAGAAAAGCGACGTAATTGCAGGAAATGAGAAACGAGATGAGTTCATTATCTGAACATGGCATCAGATGACTGCATGAATACTATGAGGCCAAAAAATAGCATTCTAGAGTTGTTGCTAATTTAGTCATAATTAGTTCCATAACAATGCAAGACACCAGACACTGTTGTAGTGATAGTAAATAATGGTATTTTTGGCCTGTTGGGGGGGGGGGATGATTACACATTAAATAAGTGGACGTATTGTGAAGAAACATGAGGAAAGTGTACAATATTGCAAGATTCAGCATACGCGCATCTAAAACACAGTGACTGTAATGGAAGTGATTGATCACGACAAACTGAATATGAAAAAAATATGCAGTGTAGGACACGAGGGTTATCCAATCCATGACTTTGGACGCGTGACATTAAGTTGATACATCGCAGGCAATGCAGAAACCCTACTAAAATCTGACGCGACGAATTGAGTTGGAAAATGTCAACCTGCTCTTTGTAACTAATGTTAACTGCGTTTGACTTGGCCATTATACCATCAACTGCCATAGCCAATGGGCCTCCCTTAATGATACTCCCTGTAACCATATGGTACACCTGGGAATACGAAACAATGCAAACCATATGGGAGCACTAAGCACTCTGCAGAGAAGCACGTAAATATGTGCTGTGCAGTTACGATTTTGTACCTGAGAGTAAAAAAACACCTGAGAAAAATATCACCAATAATTGCATATCAGCAAAAACCAATGGGTTCGTGTCTTATCCTAAAATTTATGTAATCAGGCATCAAAAAAGTGACTGTACAATTACCCAAATTGACTTCCAGCCTTTATCGTTATCCCGGCAGTACACCTGCTGTAGGACCTGTATGATACCATGTTCGGTCCAAAATGAATCCTGGCCCCTATGCCCAGAAGCCATATTATTTGGACTCAGTCTCTATTGTGAAACATAATTAAGAGGACGTCATTCATACACATGCCAGGTTGGTTTTCGGATCGACTGGCGCCTATTTTGGCGTAAAATCTGGTGGCTGACTGTGGTACATTTTAAAATTGCACCCGGTTCTACCTTGTGTGCGACAGCCACCCAGTTTTTCCTACTTGATGCACCAGAACAATACATCTATAAAGCAACACGTGCTTTCAATTGCGGCGCAATTAGAGAGGCAACTTTGTCCGCAATGCTTATCGCATTGGTACACAGAAAATTAATTACGGTGCCAACTTGGTCCTGTCCACACAAAACGAACGGTTGGAAATGTTTTGGAAAATGGAGTTGATGAAACGCACGGTTAGTTTTATAGCCGTGTTTGAATCCGGGACGGCGATTGCTTCGGAGGGGGGGGGGAGGTAGGGAGGGAAACAATTTTTTTAGGGAGGATGTCGTGATGGAAAGCGATGTTTTGGTGGATGCCAGAGAAGGTTTGGAGGGGGCATGCGGCTCCCTTGAAGTGGTTGTAGTGGCGCCGGCGCTTGCTCTCCATCAAACATACAGCCACCCATTCCGCCGGAAAATCAAAGCAAAGGGACTCGGATTATTCGGCTAGGTATCGCACTTATGATTTATGAAAGTCTATAGGGAAATACACACCAAAAAAAAAATCCATCGATAACAAGGTTGCAGCCGGAACAATAAAAATTGCAGTGATTTACAACCATAAGATAAGAAAGATGAAGGTAATTTTTCTTTATATGCTTTTGTTGGCAGTATTGTGGTGTTGGGCCCCAATTGGTATTTGGAATTGGCTGATTTTGTGCTGGGCTCCGTTTCGATTTTAGGGGAGACATGGCGGAAAACGCGTCTGTTGATGAGGGCAGGAATTTTGGCTGTTTGCTACGGGGAGAGTCTAGGGACAGAGCGATGCAGCTTTGATAAATTACTACAACTCTCGCTTCCAGACATTGTCAGTCGGTGGGGGCCCCCGCAATGACGCATTAACGCCACTGACCCAGCAAAGCCCTTCTCTTGGGCCCCGCTGGGGTAAAAAGGTCAACCCTCCCTGCCATGTTTTATGCATTCTCTGGACCTCTGCCGTAGACAGCTATGTCACATCCCCCCCTAGCCCCCCCTACCCTTCTATCCACACACCACCCACACCCGGTGATCAAATTTTTATGGGACTCCGGGCCTTCTATCGGCGCCAGATTCAGTGAGGCCATTTGGAAGCGGGTACCGAAAAATACCTGAACACATGCTGGATGGACCAAAATCATAAATATGGATGATGTATTGCCCACGCGGGTCATGTCCTATGGTATTTTTTTGTGATGCTTCCCACACATTACCCTGAAAGGTGGAGGAATAGAGAGGTCTTGTGTATTCATTTCCTTTTGAGTCTATTCAGGTTTGTGTTGGCGTGGGAGTGTAGCGGATGTATTTGTAGTGAACAGGTATCGTAGGTTACTGATCCTTATTTTGGTTAAAAGGGATGAAAGGAAGATCGAGCAGAAAAGTTTCAGATATTTTCTTTTTTAGAAAAGAACACAAAGGGAGATGCTTAACTCTTGTCAAATAGCGGCTTTCAGGTAGGAAAATAATGACGGGAGAGGTAATCTGGTGTAGTTTGACTAAGGTCGTTCACACGTTGTTCCGGTTTTTAGGTGTATAGTCGGTGCCCGATTCTAGAAGGGTCAAAGTGCTGTGAGTGGCCCAGATGTGGGTCGCGAGAAACCTCCAGGTTGATAGCAAACTAATCACAAATTTAAGTCATTGGTGTTTACCTGTAGAATTACAGTTTCATTGTTGTGAGTCGTCGACAAAGTGATGGAAGGCGAAAAAAATTGAGAAACACTGCCCTCTACAGTAGAGCTTTTAACGGTTCGCTCTATGTATGTGGTTCTTTGTTGAATTTTTAAAATGAAAAAAAGTTTGTGAGGAGTAACAATAAATTGTAGGTTTTCTAATCATATTCCCAAGTAAGAATAATTGCATGGTTTCCAACCCACAGAAATATTATAATAATATAATAATATAATAATTGGGTTTCGTGCACCGCCCTTCTTGGGTATCTGGCACGGTTATGCTTCAGATATGCAAGCTTTACAAGTGGTCCTTTTCCGTAACGCCCGGATACCGCGAGCGAAGGGGGGATGAGTATGAGGGGATGTGCAATGTCTTAAACGTGATACATTTTGTGAACTCCCCCGGGTGGTTAGTCTCAAGGAATCCCACCCGAGACGAAGCCAGAGACGACCCCAACTCTGCACGAGATGAAGGGGGGGGATGCCCGGGCTTGGTATCGAACCCGGGACCCTTACATCCGTGGGCTCGTAGCCTCGTACGTTACCGCAGCGCCACTTCGCCTCCCTATCAACCCACAGAAATATGGAACTGTTGTGCACATGAAAGTAATATGCCTACATATAGTGTGTTTCTCTGCCGAAGTTGATGGCCCCAGCAACGGGGGTGGAGGAGAGTTGATCTCTAGATGTAAACAAAACATAAATATTCGAATTCAAACTTCAGTAGAGACTTGGCACAAAGGATGAGGCACAAAATATATGGGCGAGTGGCCTTCCGTTATATTTGCCTGAAAATTGGATATGTTGTGGCCCAGACCATCCTGATCAATGTTAGATAGGGACATTTCGAGGTAGGACCTACAGGGAGCGTGCTATTGACCTCCGAAGGTCATATGGGATATGCTCTGGTTTTCCGTTCGATTTGGCTGAAAATAGGATATGTTGCAGCCCAGACCATCCTGATCAGTGTTGGATAGGGACATTTCGAGGTAGGACCTACAGGGAGCATGCTAATTGCTATTCATCGAAGAGGCTAGAAGACTGCTGTGAGAGAAACCTCGCTTCCTTACATTGACCCAATGAATGTTGAAGTACAGCTGGAGGAAACCCCAGATGACAACCTTCAAGGAGTAGAATTTGAACCAGATTAATAGGTAATAAAGATTAATAGATAATTTAATGCAATAACCATTGAGTTCCTGAGACTTATTGTAGTCTACTACTCCCCCTATTACCTGCGGAGGTCATTAGCCTGCTCCCTGTAGGTCCTACCTCGAAATGTCCCTATCTAACATTGATCAGGATGGTCTGGGCCACAACATATCCAATTTTCAGGCAAATCGAACGGAAGGCCACTCGCCCATATATTTTGTGCCTCCTCCTTTGAGGACTTTACCGAAACAAAGTAAAGAAAGTCCTCAAATTTGTGTCAAGTCTGGACTGAAGTTTGAATTCGAAGCGGGAGTGACTAATCAATCAACTCTTCATGGTCTCCCCGCTGTGACCGTCAACTTGGGCAGAGTGCACACCTTCAACTTTCAGATATCACTGGCATTCTCGACCAAATTTAGCAAAGCAAAATCAAGAACTGGATCCGATTAGACCTGCCACTCCAAAACAAAATCAAAACATAGCACTAAGTCTAAGGTTGTTGGTACAAGAAACCGAGTCTGCAGTCTCGCCGAGCTCAGCAGAGCGAATGAAGTTGACTATTTTGACTCGTCAGTGCAGCAATCCAAGTGCACAAGTTTTCAGCGAGTCCTAGAGTAGATTCCCCGCCTTCCCCTACCTCAGTCCTACCTCACTCCCTCCTCCCTTTTCCCTTTCCCACTCGCGCCCGAGACACAGTCTACATTCCGAAGTAATTGGAGCCTCATGTATTATTCCAGCGGATAATGAGACATGGAACGGAAAATACGGATTGTACTTACCTTAGAAAGTTGTGTTCGGAAGACTCGGGGATGTAAGACCCAAGACAAGTTGGCGCTTGTTACACGCCTAGGATTCTTCTTCACCGCGAGTCGGTTTCTTACGGAGTTTAGGTTTTCGACAGTGTGGTTTCAAGGAGGGAAAGGGGGCAGGGTGGAGAAGGGAGAAAGTAGAGCTGGAAGGGCATGCCAAGTGTCCCAATCCTGAAAATGTGTACCCACTAAGCCCCGCCGCTTTGTAACTGCTAAGACATCCACTGGGCGTGGAAAAATTCGACGATTGCTTCAAGTATTACCCAACAGGTTTGGAGGAGCAAAAAGTAGGGGAAATTCTACGACAAGTGTACGGAAAAGGAAATGAGTGAAAAATATGCTCTTTTATTAAAGGGATGGTATAGTTCAAAAGGGGAGGAGGGAAAGAATATTGTTCACTCTATCAATCAGTTGGAAGACTTTACAGTCAGAGCCTTATGTTGTGATTGGTTACTGGAATCATAACTTCATACACAATTCTAATTATATGATTATTAATTTGGACATGGATGTACACATCTGAAAATGGTTTAAGACTACTGAAGGCATGTTACTAATACACTAACTGTCTTAAAAATTGATATAACAGTTTAGGCTTATCGCATGTGCAGGCTGAAGTGGTAATTGGAGTGAACTATATAACATAAGGATAAGGTGCGAGATAGACCATTATGGAAAAAACATCATCATCACAGATCAGTAGTTAGGAGTCTGCTTATTCTCCTTGAAAATTATATCCTTCGATTCCCTTTAGACCAGTTGTTATTACATTCCAAGCAATTTTTTCCATAGCAACATCAGGCTCTATTTTAGTACCAGTACTGAAAATTCAGCATTGACTAAGTTGGGATTACAAACCAGAGAAAGTCTGCTGGAAATTTTTTGTACACGTTACAGTTTTACATCCTACTTTTTTCCCACACGCGATATAAAATCTAATAGCTAAAAATATTAAATCGACTCCCGTCCGAGCGTCACAAGGTACGACATCCACCCGCTACAACACATTCATCCTTCGAAATATATTTGACAATCTTCCAGCTTTCACAAAAAAAAATTATTTTTTTTGAAATACCGTGGCCGTTTGCGAGAGCGTGGCGGTAGATGTATATTGTTACCTTCCCGCGAAAAATCGAAGGCTGGAGTTCCTGATACCATTATCTCCGGCATGCAAATCCGCAGCTCTGCCTCGCATGGGCAAGCATGTTAATTTCTGGTGGCAAGATTGGAAGCCGGGGCCGGGGGTATACTGGTAGAGGGGGATGGAACCGGGGAGGGAGCCTTCATGAATCGCCAATTTCTACGAGCTGGCTTTTGTAGAGGGGTAGGAGAAGGTGTGAGAGGGAAGGCGGGGGGGAGGGGGGGAAAGGGAAGGGGGGAGGGATAATAAAAAATGACCGATTCGCGGCTTGAATTTGGGAAGCTGAGACCGCTGTATTTACGGAATTCGCTATTTTTTGCGAGATATTAATTATCGCGCATAATATAGCCACCAGATTTCTGGAAGCACGCAATATTTACTTGGTCGGGATAGCGTATAATCTCTTTGGGGATAGCTTGTTAGAGGAAGGGCTGAGCATTCTTTCTTTTTTTTTATGACGCCAGGCAATTTTGTTGGGGAAAAGGTGAAAAACAGAGCAGGTGTTTCGTAATTTTACTTGCGTTAGGTGTGAATATTTTACGGGACGAAATATATTTCTGGGGACATGAATATGTTGCGTAACGTTTGTGAACATGAGTCTTTTGGAAGGGCAGATTAAAGACTGATGTGGCATAAAAGCTGTCTGAAAATTTGTAGAGGATGAGAGAATGAGGTATTTTTGAAGGCAGCCAGGTCAACTGAAATGTAGGTTTCAGGTACTCTAGTGTAATATGCGGATGGAATATTTTGAGTGGGAATGTGAATTAGCCAACCAGAATGAACCTTTCACTAGAGAAACCTGAGTATTTTACATTATTAGTAGTTCACTACTGTAGAGACAATAAAGTAACAAAAAACGGAGTATTTTTAGTGATAATACTTTTGACAATACAACGTATGTCACACTTTTCTAAAAATTAAAGGTGCGCACTTCAGCTGTAAAGTTTTTGTTAGCAGCATGGTTTTGTACTAGTGACATTCACAAGATTTCTCATGGGTTATCATGGTTACTTGTTGCTAATCCCTTGTTCCTCGCGGTGCGTTTTCAATCAAAAGGCACAATTCAAGCTGTTTTATGCAAGGGGGTAATCACTTCGGTACTCCGGTGTACACCACGGAGTAATAAAGAGTGAGGTGCCTGAGGAGTACCAGGGAGTACCACTCACAGGTCCTGTGAGTGGTACTCCCTGGTACTCCTCAGGCACCTCACTCTTTATTACTCCGTGGTACTCCTTGAATTTGGTACTCCAGTGTACACTTTTCAGTCGAGTGATTACCCCCTTGGTTTTATGCCTTGTCTGATATGGCAAGCGTTTATTGGTGTAAGAATTTGGTTTTTGTCGTTAAAAATGCCGCAAAGGCTGAGTTACGTGATTGATAGGAAATCCTGAACAAGTGGTTGAGCCTTAAGGCGGCGCGGTACCAAAAAGTGGGCTCTACACAGTCATTCCTACTCCGACTTCGACCAGATTTGAACATCGAACCTACTATATAAATGGTATTCCGTGTCAGATCAGACGTCGGAGCCAGGGAGGCCAGCTCAAGTCACCTAGGCAGGTCGGAGATGGGAGAGTAGGCGAGGTAAGACGTCGGATTGACTGTGTGAATCACTGTTCGACTCATCCCGGCTCTCTGATTGGCTAGAGGGGTCTTCTAGTCGAACTCGTTGCCCCCCACACCACCTTCACCTCCACCTTTTTTTAAAGTAAACAATCTTTTCCCCCACCCTCCACTCCCCTCCACAAAAACGTGTGTCCCCCCCCACACCTTCGAACTTGGAACATTGGTCGTCGGACATCGAACAGCAGACCTCTGTCTGAAGAGGGTGTCCGATGCCTCCGAGTCGGATCGACTCTGTAGAGCCATGGTAGAGCCCACTTTATGCATGGGCAGCATATGGGGATTCGACATGTCTACGCTTCTGCGGCCGTACGGCCACAAAAATGGTGCAATCGACACGAAAATTGCACCAAAATATAGTAGATGATCTGGCGCATGGCATCTAGTTTGTCTTTTTTCAATTTTCGGCCTAGAAATGACCTTTTCATCTAGTTAAAGTGAGAGGAAAATGGCGCTCCCGAAAAGCCCATTCGAATAAGATGGCGGCAGGAAACGCGACAAAATCGGGCACGCTTCTGCGCCCGTATGTCCACAATTTTAATGCAATCATATCGAGCATGTTACCATTGTCAAGGCCAAACCTTGGCTCAGGGCACGTAGTTCGTGATTCTTCAGATTAACAGCGCGATTCGCGACAGAAAAAAGTTCCCTTCGAAACGCGTCTACCGTATTTTTGCTACTGCGCCATTGTTGGTAACAATATTGTAAACAAAAACAACGTTAGTATCACCCTGTTGTAATGGTTCACTACAGATCATTAGCTCAATAATTATCTGGTAGAACAGTAAACGTAAGGTAACTTTTAATAACAGTAAATTCTGTGCGAGCTATCCAGCCAAATGTATTTTTAAACTTGAACAGTGTGAATAAACGCCACAGTAGGTCATTTTCCCGTAACTGAAAAAAAGCGAAATTACATTTCCGCCTCTGCAAATTTTTTACGGTCGTTTTCCATTCTTTACCAAGTATTTCATTTGTTTAATTTCAATTACTCTTTTCGTCCNCCCCCCCCCCCCCCCCCAAGGGACATTCTCGTGACTTTAATACTGCATACGCTTCCATACAAAGTTCTATTTACGTCACTAAACGTACCAAAATCGAGGTTTAAAACGCTTTGTTACCAAGAATGCGAGACTTTGATGCCATTAATTTGTACATTTCTAGCTTAACCATGTAGTGAAAGTCTCTGTTTTGTTTACAAAAACCGACAGGAACACTGGAATAATTAGCTTTGGCACGATTTTGCGTCCCATATAAAGATGTGTAGGGACTAATATGTGATATGTTATGTCTCATCCAGTAATGTCATGCATATTTTAAAATTTATATTCTGTCGTGTACACTCATTATTATAGTTCATTGAATTCTGAATGTTATAAACTAAAGAATAGCTCAAAATTCGTGGAAATGTAAGCATGAACTATACATATATTAATGACTGTAGTAAAACTGGAGTAAAACTGTTGTGCTGGATATTATTTTGAACTTTGATCCATGAAGTTGGGATCGCCCATTATACGTATACGTATACTCCGCTCCTTCAAAATGAGAAATAATGCCAGAAGCCGGTTTTGAAAGTGAAGTATAGTTGAGCACTTTCTCGTACAGCAAGTTTACGCCCGAATAGTGATGGGTGTGAACAGCAAGTTTTGCAGGCAAATCTCAACATTAATTCTTGCTTTAGGGATACTACTAGCGAAGTCTTGCCAGTTAATGTCCTAGTCAATATGCATAATCTATATTTAAAATTGGTTTAAAAATAATTTCCTTCACTTCCTTCTTATGCCAGTGAAACAAAATCTTCAAGTTCTTTTTGTGACTAAATGCTAGGTCCTACTCATAATAAAACAGGTGAGCATTTAGTTACTGACACCTCAATTTGCTTTACACTATAGGCTGAATCCGACGCAATCAGTGCTACCACTTGTCCTGAAGCGAATCTTGCAAGAAATTGTTGGCAAAGAGTCGCACTGGCGCTAATCCCGTAAAAAGCGTGCCTGCACTCCCTGCAAATTTTTCTTGTTAGTGGCCAATTAACCCAATGGAGACCTCTAGGGATTTGGCCGAAAAAGCCCGTTGTTTTAGCTATGCTCTTTTAGACCTCCCACCCGCTTTTACAAACACGGCATTAGAGTGGTGCCGGATGTGGTGGGTGTAAGAGGCTAGTAAGAAACCCTCTTATCTATCCCCTGTTGTTTTTTCTTCCATTTTTCTACCCTCACCCATCATATCTATCCCACCAAAATTCTTTAATGAAAATTTTATTCCATATCCAGATTTTGACGTTCCACATGTTCGATGCACTGTACTCCCTCTCCCCACGCTCCCCGAAACTTATTAGCCCTTATTACAAGGGGATTAACTATATCCGTCCTACCGTGAAACCGACCTCTCTCCAATTGTGAATACGTAATGAAGGAGAATATTATTCATTTAGATGCATTCACTTAGACGGAGGGGGAGAAAAGGGGGCCTTAAATGCCTTTGCGAGTCCATATTAAAACTTGAAAGAAGTCCTTCTTTTCGACATGAATATGTTAAATAAATAAGGGCTTCTCATCCCATTCTAATGACCGGCGGCAATGAATTTTAATATTAGCGGGACAGGATCAGAGCCCCATCAGCAAGTTTTGTAAGCGTTCTAAAATTGGAGAGGTGGCCAAAAGACGACAGTCGCTGGAAATATGGTGAACGCCGGGAAAAGGCTGGAAAATTTCCAAAAAGTTCTCTTTTATACCACCAACGATCCTTTATATACCGGTATAATTTTTCTTTTAAAAAAAGAGGGGGCAGGATCAACATTATGTTCTGGAAGGTTATTTTTAATTTAGATCTTTTGTGTGCGTGTTACCAAGAATGTAGGCAAAATGAACCCCCTGAGTGAAAGCTAGTTGTCGTTTTATACAGTCTCTCCACTCACAAGAGGAGGGAGAGGCTGTTTGCAAAACGCCGTTCGTTAGGGAGAGCCCAGTGGAAATGCCTTTTGCGCCATGTGTTGCTTTTCAAGACATGTCAGTTGCAACAAACTGGCCGCCCATTTCACTTGAATTTCTGTGAGCTGGATCTCGACATGCCAAGCATAACAAGGTGGGGGCCCAACCGTCTTGCGGGAATGTTTCTGGAAGATTGTTTTGTTAAGGGACGTGACGTCATGAAACTACCTCCTCCTGGAAATGGTTACTTAGGGTGTGCCTATTCTAGAGTGGTTTCAGTGGCAGACGGAAAGCTAAACAAAGGGAGCTTTGCATGTAAAGAAATGTAACGAGAATGACATGCATTATAGTGGGAACAAAATGGGAAGTAATATACTGTACTGTATAGTGAAAAGCGAGCAAATATCTAAAATAAATGTCTATGGATACTATTGCCAGGTAATGTTTCAACCTGAGCCATCTATGAGGTGCTTTATTCAGTGTCAGAAACGGACAGTGAAAAGGATATTATACTATAGTCTTAGAAGTAGTACAGTTTAGGACAGGAGCGAAGTTAAGGAGTCTACTCCAGCAAGTACTTCAAAGAGGAGCAACCGGTGAGTAGCGTCAATCGTCAATCCCATTGTCATAGTTGTTGTTTCTCTTGAAGCTGCTTGCTGGATTGAACAATCCATAACTTCACCTATCCGTCTCTTGAACTGAGAATTTAGACACTTGACTGGCCTGCATTATCACTCCATTTCCAGTGTTATACTGTAATTGAAGACCACGGTGGAAGAACGATCAAGGTCCACCTCATGTGAAACTGAGATCAGTATTGCCATTTTAAATTTCGAAGGCCCATAAGGTTCTATTGTAAATCCCATTTTATACCTATGATCATTATTACACAACCACGACCAAACCATCATATTCTACGCTAGTGAAACTATCTTCTGAGATATGTAACTCATTTTTGACAAAAAGTGGACCTTGATCGTTCTTCCCCGAGGTCTTCAATGATATATCGATAATCTCTTATAATACTCAGAATCTGTACTATTGACCGCAAAAGTAATGTCGCGACTGTTTATGTGCTTTTGTGTTTATGTGTTGGTAATCCTGGGCGCTGCCGGGTTACGGACATGTTTATTTGGCGATGTTCCGGAATCCACAACACTCTGCTCACCGGTCACGGCCGCGGTCCCTTGGCCGCACAGTCCCGCAAGTGGCCGCACGGTCTGGGTCGCTGTTTGAGAGCGCCGCTACTTATTCGTGCAACTTATTTCTACGAGTATAGTTTGGGTAATTCCATGTGAGATCATACAACTATGTTCACCCGACATTTTTTTTTTAGAAAATCGAAATTTGGCACTTAGGATCGTATTTTGTCAAGGTCACAGGAACATATTTTTCAAACCAGATAACCGCTATAGGTCACGAGAAATGAGCGAGGTAAAAAATGGGAACTTTTCCATTCTGATGTTTACAATAAGCGGTTATAATTTCTCTAATAATTATTATGCGTCCTACATACATGCAAAATGGGGCTTAATATTCTACAAGGTAACGCCGAACTCGCAGATAACCTCCAACAAATTCTACGATTAAAATTACTTGTCATTTTGGCAGGTCACATCCCTTCAGTGGTGCAAGTTTCATATTTGCCCTCGTATTAGGGTCCGAGATGTAAAATCTATATCTATAAATAAGGAAGTTTGTCAGATGTTTGTCCCTTATAGAAATCCTGGGGGAGGCGCCTACACCGCCTTAAATTAGCAAATCGGGGGTTACATTTTTCAAGGAATTTAATGCCGCATGTTTCAGCTTCCGAAAATGTACCTAACTCCCACAACACGCATATTCCCGAATCTTCTCTCTTCTCGGACCTTAACAATTAACTTACAACAATATATCAATTCAAATTCCCATGGAAATGCCCTTATGCAAGTTCAATACCTAGCAAATTAAACCATCGACGGTAAATTCAACGCATGCACCAATTGCGCTAATAATTGGCACCTCACGTGAGTTCGTATCGTATGGTCATTCCGAGATTTTGTGGGATTAGAAAGTAGACTTCCAGACAAAAACAAATACAATAAAATAATACAGTATTTACTAATATTACTCCGTGTTGAAAATATTTCTTCCACCATGCCTGTGCGTACATTTCTAGAGTTCTTCAAAGCAAACATATGGAACGAGATGGAGGTGTGAAGTGGGGTTGGGGGGTCAAGGGGTCAAAAATGCAGGGGGAAAAAACACACGGCTGTGCAGTCTTTTCTTGGGCCAACTCCATCCGCAATCCTCTTTTTACACATCCAATCAGAATATCTGTGTCGACTACACTATAAGACAAGCAGGTAATCTATCACAGAGAGTGACAAACTTTGGCTTATTGCAACTTATAAGGCCTATTTTAAGACATATCGAGTTTCGAGTGTACGGAAGGGAAATTTTTACAAACAAACACACTTCCTAAAATAGTGTATATGTACCCCTTACCAGCACCCCAACATACCCGGGCAACGCCGGGTAACCTGCTAGTACAGTATAAATAAGGTGGCCGGGTGCGCCTGGGTCATTCTATGACAAGGCGTCCAAGTTGGTGGCTCGGCCATCTCAGAATGTATTGTTGTAACCCCCATATATTATAGTACGTAAGTTATATCTTATATGAACGGGCGTGAGATGGACATTTTGGAGGCAACGCAACGGTTTTAACCTAGAGCGTAAAATGGCGATACTAAAAAATTCCCATTGTTGTGCAAAAAGGACACATTTCAGGTGGTCCAATGAAATTGTTAACCGCATGAAATGAATGTGGTGAGTACTGTACATGGTCATCTACTCATTACCCCTGGAGAAGGTAAACATCACAAGCCTCTATTCTATCTAGGAAATAATAAATCCCTGACATGTCCGTTTTTCCATCATTTGGTCATTTTTTTTCCTCTTATGTGACACTGGGCAATTTTAAATTTACACGTGTTAAAATAAGCGCCATGTCATGCTTGACCTATCTATTTAAGAAAGGTTCAGTTCCCCTGAGAGCCTCACCAGCAGAAAATCTCTAAATTCAGGACCAAGATGATCAAATGATGGAAAAACGGACATGTCAGGACAACAATACATCAATACATTCTGAGATGGCCGAGCCACCAACTTGCCCTCCTTGTCATAGGGGCCTTCCAGACGGGCCGACCTTAGCCGCGGCCGGCACCGGCCCCGGCACCGGCTTGCGGAGCCACGGCTGGCCACGGTACCCGTTCAGACGGGCACATATTTAATTTATTTGTAATAGTGGCCGGTAGTCATGGCAGCGACGAAAAACAAGTGACGCGCAGTATCCGTCGCCGAGGCCAAGCCGTGGCCAAGCCGTGGCCAAGCAGCGAGCCAACTTCCAGGAAGTCGGCCAACTTGGCCGACTTCTGAACCGTGGCCTGGCCATGGCCGTTGCCGTGTGAACCGTCGCGGCCTCCACCGGCCGCGGCTGGCCGCGGCTAAGGTCGGCCCGTCTGGACGGCCCCATAGAATGACCCAGACGCTCTAGGCCAACTTATTTATTTTATATCTCGGACCCTATTACGAACACAACAATGGAAATGCATACCACTGAAAGGTTATGAGTAGTAGATTACTCACAAACATTTTCGTTAAGTTCGACTGGGTGCGGGTCGTCACGTCAAGGGTCGCGGAACTTCGTAATATTGCGGAAAAGGGAGAATGGAAAAGTTCCCATTTTGACCTCGTCATTTCTCGTGACCTATAGCGGTTATCTGGTTTGAAAAATATGTCCCTGTGACTTGACAAAATACGATCCTAAGTGCCAAATTTCGATTTTCTAAAAAAAAAAAATGTCGGGTGAACATAGTTGTATGATCTCACATGGAATTACCCAAACTATACTCGTAGAAATAAGTTGCACGAATAAGTAGCGGCGCTCTCAAACAGCGACCCAGACCGTGCGGCCACTTGCGGGACTGTGCGGCCAAGGGACCGCGGCCGTGACCGGTGAGCAGAGTGTTGTGGATTCCGGAACATCGCCAAATAAACATGTCCGTAACCCGGCAGCGCCCAGGATTACCAACACATAAACACAAAAGCACATAAACAGTCGCGACATTACTTTTGCGGTCAATAGTACAGGTGACAAAAGTCAGCAAATAATGTGCAAATAATGGTCCAATTTAATTTCTTCTGTAAATTTGTTAAAATTATGTAAGGCACTTAAAGACTTTCAAACGCTTGCACATTTTCTCACTTCATTTGAAATAAAATAGCTGATTATTTATCATTGATTGACGTATTTTTCAGAAAAAATTAGTTTCTCACCTGATTTATATAACTGATCTATTTTAATCTCCGACTTGAGCATTCGCCTAATAGTTTGG
Source organism: Catajapyx aquilonaris (assembly GCA_000934665.2). Classification (NCBI taxonomy): domain Eukaryota; kingdom Metazoa; phylum Arthropoda; class Diplura; order Dicellurata; family Japygidae; genus Catajapyx; species Catajapyx aquilonaris. The sequence continues at coordinate 19,362 of JYFJ02003275.1, read as the reverse complement.
AAACAGTGTTGTTAAGGAGGTTGCTGATGGGGCTCGTCCGGATCTACTTGTTGCGGTAGTTGGTGATGTTTTTTAAAAAATGAATTTACCTTTGAAACAATAGTGCGCTCTTGCACTTCACTTCCTTGACATCCCAACAAATATAAAAGCCGACCTAAACCTCAAGCAATACCATTTAGTCAGCTAAAACTAGGTGCAAAGTGTGTTGAGGCATTGACGTGTTAATAATATCTCGGGGCCCTGAGATTAAACATGACAGAAGCTGCCTAGTAGGATAAAGACTAGGGGAAGCTTTCTCCCTAGACACCTTTCGTCTGTTTACGTTATATTTGGCAATAAAAACTTCTCAGCGGATCGCTGTAATCTCATAGGCTTAGAAAAGGAATCTTGGTCTTCCCCCCGTGAAGCTTGGAAATGATTTTTTGGCAAACGGAAGGAAGAGCAGATTTGGAGCTGGCTTTTAGCCCGGAGCGTGTGGATTTCCCCGTCCATTCATCTCTCCCTTCCAGTCGGAAAAATGGAGCAGAAATGGATGAGGCGCCCCTCCCTTTCCTTCTCTCCCCTCTACCCCCACCGGTTTTTTCCACGAGGTGCATGGAATCACCAGATTCTCTCCATTTCTTCCTACCACCTGTGAAAAAACATTCCCAGCGCCAGTCAACCTAGGGAAGATACACAAAACCGTTAAAAAAAGGACTAACGAAACCCGTGGGAAGTGTGTCGAATAGTCTGCTACATCCCCTCTTTTGCTGGGTGGGAATGGCCATCAATCACCCTTCAGTCACTGGCTGTGCAGATACGACTCTTTATGTATGGTACGTGGCTAACGGACGGTCATTACCTGAACCTGACGTTGGCAATTTGCCTTTGACCAAGATGGACCCGTCGATGCCGTACCATATAGCGCCTCTGGTGGATGACAACGCAGGCAACGCTGATATCCAGCAACCGCAAGAGATCGGGGATTTTTAGACCATTGAATTTGTATTTTTTTCGCTGTCAGGCAGGCTAAGTCAATACCCCTACTGGGGTTACTGACTCCCAAGTTTTTGCAGTATATTTTAGTCCGTGTGCACTGTATGCTGAAGAACTGCGATATAGACCGGCACAAAGAGGATGTATTCGGTCAACCTGACAAAAATCTATGGCATTGCAACCTGTATGATCACTAATGATCCAGGAAAGAGGAATCATTAACTCTAAATTTTCATGACGACTATTTTTTTTGCCCCTTCATCAAAGTGAGACGCTGTACTGTAAACACATGTTGACTCACTGGCTCTTTGATGCGCATGCAGATGAAGCGAACGTATGAAATCGGCCAGAAAGCTCACTGTTTGTAATTCTCTTAACGCGAATGCGGATGTTTGTGCCCTGTGCACACATCAGAACTAGCATTTTTGTAAAAAAAAAAAAAAAGTGTCGGCGGCAGGAATGCACATGAATCAAGTTTCGCATGCATATACGGCTTCCAAATGATATATTCGGGTACAAAAATCTGATCATATCAACTTCATTTCCTCTTGATGAAGGTAAGTACCATAGTAATTTTTTGCACACTGTGCCAGTACCATTCGCTGTGTGTGTTGAAAGCCTCGCGCTTTTATTGCTCTGAAAGAGCGGTCAAAGTCTGCAGTGTTCTCTTTTGTGGACCAGAAATCGACACCTTTTATCCTAGTTGTTTACGGCACACTGGCGTGTTGGGGTTAAATGGCCCTAATGGCTTTTGGCACGCACGATAGTCTTCCAAGAATTGTGCGTCATAAGGAATTATATAGGAAGCTAAATAACCTGGCTATACGCCATAGCAATAGACGAATGGACAACACCCCCCTATGAAATGTGTGGGGTGGGAGGGCGGGTTGTCACGTGTAAACATGTTTCCAGAAAGAGTGGATTTTATCGAATTAGACCCCACCCCTACAATTAAACTGAGCTTCGTCGAAAACCTCCCCCCCCCCCTTGCAACTGTGCTCCTTACAGGCCAAATAGGTTGTAATTTTCCCGTTAGATCCCAATGATAACATTTTGACTGATGTGTACGGCCGACGGTGAAACATGTCGACATATTGCTAATTTAGGGTAATTATATTACGTGCGGGAGTACCAATTCAATGCTCCAATTCATCCGTAGCAACCATTAATTTCTCACCTTTGACTCGAGCTGGGGAGATGATGTGTGCACTGTGCATGCTAAACACACTGGCATACTGTACAGTATGTTGCAAATGAGGATATAAAAATGGTTGAAAATCCTGCGAGTAGATGGCATCTGTATCGAGTTCACATAGCTGAAATCCACGTGGGCTTAAGATCGTGCAAGAAAGTCACACCATAATCCATGATTTATTACCACCTTTCAACATAATATTTCGTCGGCAAACAGGAAAATATCCACTGACAGTGAGTCCAATTTTAGTAGTTTTGAGTTATTCACCACAAAGTAGCATTTTTTCATGCTTTATGGCCGAAAGATTCATAATGAGCCAGGAAACCAGGATTTTCTGTCTTCACTGGCATATGTATGAATGCAAGGCGAATATTTGCTTAGAATTATATCAGAAATGGTTTTTTCTCTCCTGTAATTCTCACTGACGGAATATTCACTTCTTGCATAAAATGTGACTTTACAGTTACAAATGTAAAATTAGTAATAAACAATGCATTTCAGGATAAAAATGGAACCATACTATACTCGCTAAATTAAATGTAAACTATTCCATTTTTTCCCTCTGTTGATATTAGCTACGATTTCAAATGAGCACGTTTATTTAGTCCGCCATACGATCATTTCGGTGTCTAATTTTTAAATGCGCTTTGGGTTTTCCCCCATTAGCATTTTATTAATCGGAAAAAGCTTGATTTAAAGCATCACCAGCTTAATAAATTCTCATATTTTCAAAATAATACCCCTGTTCGTTTGTAATACCTCACCCACCCCTACAATTTTCCTCAAGTCTATATAGCAATGCACCGCATTCGTAATCCAAGGGGCCATGACGTACAAGCCAACGTTGGAATGAGGAAAACGAATTAATTTGGATTCTGGGATCCCGCTGTAGGGAAACTGTTTTTCCCGGAAATGAACCCAAGGGGCCCCCAAAGCAACATGAAATCAAAATATTAAAAAATCCCTGGTAATTTAATTAAGCGCCAGAACTCATTTGTGCTCTGGATGATGTCACCATGAGTCAATAATCCGATACCTGCCGCCATTTTTATTCTGAATATAATGCTATATAAGGGGGGGGGGAGAGAGTCGACGACATTGTGACAGCGTGCCATTAGAAGCCGAGGGGGGAGATTTTAGAAAATAAGCATAACGGATGTTTTAATCTGGATCGAAGCGTTATGATCGCTTTACCGTGGGTATTATGTCCCGGCTATTACTGCTAGGTGGAACTGGACACTAAGCCTGAATGCCTCGCTCCAATGAATTAGGCCATCCCAGGGGCATCATTAATACGCGTATGGTCTTATATCATCATAACTCACAGCCCTGTTGCATTTGTGCCGGCTCAGAATGAACCCCTGGATATTCTGTGCGTTGTTGACTTTTTGTTGNGGGGGGGGGGGGGGGGGGGAGGAGATAACCGATGGCCAGAGCTAGAGGTGTGCATTTTCGAGCGGCCAGATTTTATGAAAACAAGTAAACAGGTAGGATTAGTTTGGGGTCTACCAGGCAGGTTTATGTATACTGTAAGGATGTTTTAAAATTATGAGGGTGGTGCACTGAGTACGGGAGCGTGACTCGGGGCTGGGAGTTAGGTTAGGCTTAAGTGAGGTTTTGGTTACAGGGGCCATTACCCGATTTAGTATTATAAAGGGAGCTTCTAGAAATGCATTTCATCCAAACTGGTGATAGCCTTACAAGACTGGGTCTAATTTGTTGATCCAAATGTAATTTTGAAGCTCCAGTATGAAACATACAGTATAATTATTGGGTTGAAATGGAGGAAACTGTACTGCACAGTACTTATATTCACCTCGCTGATTTCTTCGGCCATTGCCTTTCTGACCTGGTTTTGGTCTCTGCTTTTATTGCAGAGCATCTTGGCCTACAGGTGGCACCCACTGAATCATCCATGCTAAGTATGGACCTAGTGTAATACATTACGATCAGCTGCTCAGCTATTGGAAATGCGAGCTGGGCTAGGCCTCTCCACATAAGATATTAGACAAGCAAACCCTCCATAATGAGCCCCTAGATTTATTAGGGTGTCTTTTGATTTCAGCCAAGAAGCCTAACTAAAATCTCTTTAAAACAGCATCAATCACTAACTTGTCATAGTGTTGCTTTCATGTTGTGTGATTTTCTTTTTGTAAATTGTTAGCGTGATTTATTAAATAATGGGAGTGGACTTGTCGTACTAAAGTGACGCTTTGCCTGCCTTGTATAAAACGATATATATATTATGGTCCCGACAGGTTAGCGGAAGGACTAAAGAATGATTGGTCAAGAAGGACAACAACCCAGTAGTTCATAGTAATAGTCCTTTGAGAGGGTCAGAGGTAGTGCGTGCACTAGAACGGCATTGGAAACTTCCATAAAAACACCCGCTAGTCCTAGGAAAGAAAAAAAAATCAATACCCTTCCTATGAGAACCTAGCAGCTCCCACTCCTCACAACATGGGGGGTTGGGAAGAGGGGGGGAAAAATAACAAAAAGTGAAGAAAAGGAAAAGAAAGTGGGCAGAAGGGAAAAGCTAGCTTTCACAATTATCTTCCTTTGAGAGAGTGTTACCTCCTGCAGATAAATGTCAGGCGTGAAGCATGGTGTAGGGGGCTACTGCATTCCGTCTTCCATCTTTCTGGGGCTAAATGGCTTGTAATTCCCAAGAAAGAAGGGGGCAGGAGGGGGGAGGGAGAAAAGGGGTTTTGGCATGGGGAAGGGCTGAGGAGGAGGGATTGGAAGCACCTGCCCTTTTAGAACTTGCTCATCTGCTTCAATTGATGCTTTCTTAATAGCCCCGGACTTTTCCCCTGGCTTCTTTCATTTACGTTGCTCAAGTTTGTGCTGATGAAATTCCCCAAAACACAGGTGGATTTTATGCAATTTTTTGGGGTAATTGTGGGGTATCAGGGGACTGGGGATGGGGGAGTTTGTATCTCTTCAAGGTTTTGTTTCGAGGACTCTTGAGGGTTTGTAATGGGATAGTGTTGAGAAACAAATGTATAGGCGACTGGGGATTAATAAACTGCAGTTACCACTATTGTATTCACAGTCGGATGTGATTTATTGTGAAGGAAATATAAACATTCTATGTGGTTTGGTTTATTTTTGACAGTAATTAGAAAACAATGTTGCTTAATAGGTAACAAAATGATAACTAGGAAATTTTATGCGGAACAATTTACTTAAAAAGAGGGTAATTTATGAGAGCAATAATTTCTTGCATATTTTTGTACATTGCCATTTGCCTGAGGTTGGAATCAGTAGCGAATTTTCCAAACACACAATGCATTTCTGGAAACGAAGATATATTTCCACTTCATGAGCAACAAACAACTCTATGAAATTGGACTCCGAGAAGCAGATCGTAATAAAAACACATTTACTTACCTGAGATTTAACACCTGTGGGCCAAAATTTCACATAAATGCGTCTTTCAATATCGAGAAATTTATTATCCTTTTCATACTGTACAATGACACAGTGCACAACCCTGCTCGATTTGAAATACAACCTCGTCCAAGATATAATGTAAGTGCCGAAAAACAGGTGTGACCCGAAAGCAATAGGGTAGATTCCGTGTGAAATAAAATCAGTTTATTGTTTTTTAGTTCACTGTACACAATTTCATTACCATAAACAGGAATACTGCTGTGAGTATCTGCGTGTTTGCGTGGCAAAAGCAGCAGCAAATCGCTCGCTTCTGTTTTGCCCCGCAGCCACACAATCTTTCTCAGTAAAAGACATCGAGGTTGAATCAACAAGAAAACTGACGACCTTTGACAAAAATGCCCCGGGGCACATAATTCCTCTATATGCATATTACGGTCGACATTCTGCTCTGAAACTCGGATGGGGGACAGGTAGCACTCACTTATTGTCCAAGTTAGGTGAGGGCTTAACACTTGACATAGGGTCACACTCACATGTACATTTTTTGGTCTGAAGTCCGGCCAAACTTGGGTCACACTCATAAGGTGGGGTTGTCTATAAAACATGGAAGTCTGAAGCGAACTTGAAGTGACTCTGGAAAATGTAACCTGTGGGGGGGGGGAGTAAAGAGGAAGTGGGTGGAAAATGGCCCTGGAATGTTTCTTCTTTAATTAGCTGACAGAAACCCACGCCTTTTTCTTCGAGCCCGATGCACCTATATAGAAATTAAGACGTCATCAGCTGACTCTTCCGGGACAGGCTCTCGTTACGGAATGGGGCTGGCAGCATGCACTCTATCGTTTCTTTAGCGCTAATTGTTTCCTTTCTTGGATTTCCGTGACGAAGGAGATTGTCCGGTTTCTTGGAAGGAGCCTCCGGGTAACAAAAAAGGGCGACTGAATTCGCGGAATTCTTTATCTGGAAATCAGGGACTTTTCCGTGCATTGGCGAATGGCGAAAAGTGAATCGTCGGCCGTAATGGCTTCCTTAGCATCCAAATGAGTGTACAAAGCGTAATGCAATTCTCAAAAGTGCCCGCTAACAAGTATAACACGGCTTACAAATGTGTTTCGGAGAAGCAAACGTTCTTAGATGGCATCTTGGTAGGGTTTTTTTTCCCATCAATAAGTTTTTTTGAAAGAGGAAATGTTGGCTCCTTTTTCTCGAGGAGCGTGTGGGTGTCTCGGCTTTTATATGCCTCTCAGCCAATGGCAAATAAATTTGATTTCTTTTTTCTCATCCATGATTTCGTGAAGAAAAATCGATGATAAGAGTACTGTCTTAACAAGTCACGACTACGGACTGTTCAAGCGGATTTACGAAATTCCCTTTGACTGATATGTTTTGCCTTGAGGTAAATAGCAAATGTAAATCTCTTTTGTACAAACCTTAATGGTCTCTTTATGATGCTGACGTGCAAGAAATATAACCTTGCTTTTGATGGGGAAAAAACGAAAGTCTTTTATTCTCGTAAGCTCTAACGAGAGTCCAATGAGAGAAATTCGAGACCGTCGGCCATTAGTGCCAAAGAAACGCAAGGGAACGAGATGAAATACTGCTCTTCTAAAAGCTGGCTTGATCCCGTGTCTTTCATTTAAAACATTTTGACATCTAAGAAGCGGGGAAGAAAAACTGGTAATGCTATCTGAGATCAGGAAGGAAAATGGAAAGATTTGTGCTGAGAAAAGAACAAGTATATGCTGCATCAGCCCAAAACTATATGTTGTTCGGATTTCCTTTCTTTTTTCTTTTTGCCTGTTGTACTGTACACTACACTTTCTTTATTGCAAACGTTCTTGAGATTCATTACATGGCATTACTAGTAAGTTTCCTTTAGTGCTTTCGTGGAGAATCAATTTATGTGAGTGTAGAGCCATATGAAAAATAATTTGCTAGTAAGTCTTGTATACATTTTTTCCTGGGGTCATGCTTTTCAGTAACTGATTTGCCAAAGGGCTGACTTACTAGTATTAATGTAAATTAAATTATACGTACGAATTTTTTGGTAAATTGTCAAAGTAGCACCAGCTATGCGGTAAGATATGTAACCTATGTGCCAGTTTCTCACAATTTAACAATGTGCTGTATTACCTGCAAACAATGTTCCCATGTAGACCTCGTTGTTCACCATATACACGTTGCAATCACAGTTAATAAGACGTTGATAGACAATCCCAGTTGTAAGGCGTCACTGGTTGGCTCTGTAACAAAACAGAAAAGAGTGCGTTACATCCCTAAATGCGTGTACCTTAATACCGCGTTTTGTGGGCTTCAGAAGTATACACTCTCACATTTTGATCGGTGGCTAAAGCCAGTGCTAGCGGAAAAGGAGTTTAATTAAACTCCGCTACAATGGCACTGTTTGCTGCCTTGTTTCCGAGCGAGCTCGGGGGGTTTACTCAATGCAGTGTTTCGCACCCGAGGGTCCAATTGCAAATGGTGGCTCTATGCAACTGAAAGCGTCCGCCAAATAGCACCGAGATCTCGAGGCATTTATCCCTATCTGTACACCAAAGTGCACCGCACTGTCAACAATTGCTTACATTTACAAACAGATTGAAAACTCCACTGGTCTACCAAAGGCCAGCTAGCATTTCGGTTACAATAGAAATTGTTGCTTCCGCGTTAGGTATTGACAGCGAAACACACCCTGCCTAGGGTTATTAGCCCATGAATGTGCACGAAACGTACTATGGTATTATTGACCCTGAATGCAGCAGGCCTATGCCCCCCCCCCCCCNCCCCCCCCCCCCCCCTTTTTGTAACATGTACCAAATAGCCTACGGATGGGGCCAATTTGCACGTGCACGTTCAAGGTCAACAGCTCCGGTTCATTGACCCTGCCTTTACCGCTACTAGGAATAATGTGCGTGAAGGTGTGTGCCGGGTCGCAAGGCTCGTTAGCGAAAGAGGCACTTGGGACATATAGCGTGAGTGTAGTATAGTCATAACGGACAGGCTGGTCGCCAGATGTGGAGGGCAGAAAGAAGAGGCAAGCTTGGCAGTGATGCGACCCACGGTGACCCTTTAGCCATTTCCCGAGAGACGGATCTGAAAACGGCCATCCGGACCCAAGGAAGCCTCTTATTGTAACCGCTGTACCTCTGGGGAGAAAATGAAGGCCCACCAGTGTCAGCGTCACCGCTCCCGACTAATTACACGCCTCATTGTACACGGACTAATCAAGGAGCTTCGCCCTGTCCACTACCAGACCACCCACCACCCACCCGAAGCTCCGGATCTACTAGGTCTGTACTGCACGTGACGTAAACTCGAACGAGGAAATAAAAACTGAAATTGTCTCCAATGGTCAAATGATGAAGTTCTTGCATGATGGAAACCAATACGAGTCTTGTTGGACTATATAGGTGAAAATGTACAGGCACAAAATTTATCATTATGTTACTGGATATGATAGCAAGTATGCATCGAGTCGACATAGGCTTATCTCAATGGTATGCGTACATTGGACGAAAGATGAAAAGTGGCGGAAATATTATTTTACAATGTTTATTTTGGGGAAATTTTAAAAGAGAAATTTACATTATCAAAACATGAAGGTGTACACATTTACTCTACTTTAATACAGAAAAGAGCGAGATTTTGCACCATATGTATTCACAGTATAAAATGTCAATAATGTTGTGGTACCTGTTGTGTTTTCTAATATCAAAGTAATTATTATTTCTGGGAGTGCTAATGATAGAGCAATATTATGTAGTAACACAGTACGAATGCTGGACACATGCTAAAAAGACGCAGCCAGCGCGGCACAAAGCACAATAACTACTACTTTATTTTAAAACTGCACATTTAGTAACTTGGCTCATCATCTAGCACAGAAAAATGAATGTTGTCAACCACAAATGTGAAAATATGAAAGATTTTCTTCATAATAAAAGCAGTAGCCATCTAACACAAGTAACCTGAACCTCTCTTCCGCCTTTTATGTCCCCCACTGTCCCACTGCAACAAATAACAAAAACCTGGATCCTGTTTACACAACGACGGTTGTATGGAATTACATGCACCGAAGACTGTAATGATTTGTAACTACATCTCCCAGGAATGTTTTGACATGATTTTGTCCCAACCCGTAGTCCAGACCGTAGCGGCAAATATCAGGTTCCTATCCCAGTTTGGAAACATAAATCCATCTCCCTCTATATCAGCCCAGCCATTCTCTCGTTTCAAAAAAAGCCCCCCCCCCCCCCAATAATTTATGACCCTATGAACACTAGTTGGCTGCAACATATCAGCAAATATTTTTTGTACCTATTCCGTTAGTTACGAAGCGTCTGCTTTCGTAATGAGTCCTGTATAATCTTTGTTTCTACCCCCTCAAAGTGAGTTTCACGCCCTCATCGCGTTCAAATAAAAGGAAGATTAAGCGCTCCGTTTGGCAGAATATCCGTCAAAATTGCCCAATGACCTGCAGTATCAGTCGGGTCCGAGTTGAAATTCCAAAGGCAGCACCCTAACTCCCCTCTTCCCTACCCCGCCTCTCCCCTCGGCTACCACCAGTGTGGGTTAATTTCTACAGCGCCGCGCCATTAGACCGCGTCCATTATTTGCACAGTGGACCAAGGATAATCGGGCAGCCAACGTGTTTTAAGTAGGACAGCAAATATTACGTAACGTGCTTGCATTTTTGGTGTCCCGGACGCCTTTTTGTGACAGGTGACTGGGAAAAGGTGTCGACTGCTATGAGAACGGGTGTTGGGTGCTGATAAGAGAGGAAATATTAATACAGCTGTAATGGGAATGATAGCCAGCTTCCATCGTCCTGGCACCAAATTATTTAACAGGTTTCGGTAAACAAAGGCGCTAATTTGCTGATCATATTTAGAGAAACGATTGGGCCATATTTTACTCGACGGATTAAAGGAGGCTTTTATGAAGAGGTCCCCCAGCAGAGATGATTTCATGTCACTTTGCCCGAGGCCCCAAATGGATGAACGATTGCGCTTTCCGGTCGCAGGGAGGCGGGGAATTAATCTGAAACGGGTAGATTATGGTTATGAAACAACGAGAAGAGCACGTTCCGTGTGCTGTGGGAACACAACGGTATTTTTGGAATGATATCGACAAAAAGTCGTTCATATATAGACCGGTGTGTTGTATACGATATGTAGGCTAAGATTCAGCATGATTCAGACGTCAGAATTTGGACTTTTCTAGAACTAGCTGCACACTGCTATCACGACTCAGCATGGCTCATGATGTCACAACATGGCGTCGTGTCCACAGCGTGATGTCCCAATTTTTTTTTTCTCCGTCCTAGCCTCACCTTTCTCAGCGGTGGAAGCGTCATGTGCAGTAAATTTCTGAAGCATCCGCTAGCAATAGATTTATTAAGAGGGAGAAAAGTTCCCTGGGGAGAAGAAGCGGAAGAAAGCTCGCTGACCGGCATCCGTCGCTACCCTGCCGCGCTCCAATAAAGCTGCCGTTATTGCTTTAGCCCGGACCCAAACGGCAGCGACTTTTCCTCTTCCCTCGGTAATTTTGCTTCCCAGGGCGACTCACCTCCCCCTCTGCCCCGCCTTCCCCCACCAATCCCACCCCAATCTGCCCCATCTACCCCACCATTTCGTCCTCTGTTTTATACACTCGGGTGCATGTAGCGGAGTGGACCTAATGAAAATCAGGCGGAGTTCGCTACGAAAACGCTTAATTTCACCGCATGTGCCTCGGGGGGAGACAAAAATGTGGACATTAGGCAAGGAACGCCCAATCCACGTTTTGCATGTACTGTTATTCAAGTTTGACGTCATGATGGTGGTATTCTGAGGAGGTGGTTCAGTAGTGACATGGTACATTTTTCTAACAATGAATATGCTGTGTTGTACTAGGCACTCTCTCGGGTAGCATTTAGCTTCTATAATCACAAAGCTGACGTGAAACTCTCCGAACCATGTGCCACTCTTATGATTTACAACTCTGATTCTGTACCTTTAACCCCTTCCCTATCCTCGAGAGTCTTCCCAGCAAACCAACCGACCTAGATTTTCTGCCTTCTATCGGCGAATTTGTAATGATTAGGAGCAGTGGATAAATCTTGCTTATCTTGCTGATGGGAGAAATGCAATGCCCCCACGTTGTGCTGCCACCATAAGGAAAGGCGGGTATAGTAGACGCCTGGGAAAGTTTAGGGGAATGCCCCCAGAGTTTGAGGCCCTTTTTACATTGTGCCTGCCCTCTAGCTCTTTGCAGCAAGGTTCATATCGACACCTGCTGGCATTTCCGCACCACTCGCCCGCCCAGCTTTTATCCTCCAATGGATGCAAATCGATGTGGTGTGGAGCCCACAGCCACGAGGATGGAATCGTGATGACTACCCACCCTGCACCTTGGCCTCCATAACCTGCCCTTTTTTTCTCATGGAACCATCACGTACCTCAATTTCACTCCCTGGAGGTGTGATAGAGCTACACTGTGCCTGAATATTATCAATCTCAGACATACCCCTCTTGTCATCAGCCTTTTAAAAATATTATACAGTTTATATGGTATCATGTATTATTTGCGGGGGAAAAAATTAAACGCACGCACCATGCCTATTTGACACTTTTCCGGTGCATATTGGTGCTGGGTTGGCGGTTTTGCATTGTAATGAGCCCACAAGGTTCGCCTCAAACGTTCATTCCGGTAACTACATTTTGCGGCAAACCGACGTCAGCTTGTGACTTGGATGTCAAACATGAGAACGATGATAGTGTGTGGTAAACTGACTTTTTATAGCTCCCTTCTTTTTTGTGTGTGTGGCTACAAGAGCTTGCGTTGGGTTAGCCAAATGGGAAAAGGACCTGAGTCTACAATTTTGTGAAAAAATCTCAAATTGGAATCGATTACGGTTGACTGCACCGGAATCCTTTTAATCGTCTATCAGTAAATTGGCGAGTAGGGTTGGTGGAAATGTACACAAAGAAGGGAAATGAAAGCTTCCAAGTGTCACATTACAAAGACTATTCTGTTGATCTCATTTGAAATCGCTGTTTCCACGTGATAAATCACTGCGAGTCTGCAGTGTTCATCCTGACTATGTATGCAACCTCACCCTTGTTTAACGGGCAGTGTAAGTCACAGGCGCAAAAACCTCGATGAATACATGGGTACCTGGAAAACTATACACCAGGGCTATTCAACTGGCGGACCGCGACGCAATTTTGTCCGGACCGCGACAATATACAGGACAGTTTGAAAAAATAGCATGATAAATTACTAATTCATGATTTTTTGGAAAAAAGGCTACCAATTTCATCAAATACACACCCATTCAAATCTCCCACATTCACCTAAGCTCGTGTGACCTTGAACCCCCCCCCCATTTCGCCTGCGGCGGGCTCGTTCCCCACCCTTTACGGCTTGTTCACCTTGTGCTTACGAAATGGGCCCCCCTCCGAAATTCTTCTGCCTACGCGCCTGTACAGGACATCATAGGGTAAAGGGCGTAAATGTCTTAATATGCCCTGTCTTGATAGGCACTTCTACCCTTGATGCACATGTTTCTATTTTCGAATATGAACCGTGTGGTACCACATAAAATCTATATATTTTTACCCCGGGGGGNGGGGGGGGGGGGGGGGTCCGGACCTTCAATGACCCAGGAAAGTAAATACTGGACCTTGTCATAAACTAGTCGAATACCCCTGCTATACACTATCACACGAGAGATCAGATGACTGGCAGTATAAAAGATGCCAGTAAATCTCATCCTTTACTTATTAAACATTGATATACCATTTCTGCGCGAATAAAAACTCTTGATACTTTTTAAAACCGTAATACCCCAATGGGGTAATGGCTCAAATATCACGGTTGATCACTGGAGGCATGTAAGAATCTGACAGTTTTTCTACTCTATGCTTCAAAAGGTTTAAATAGACTGATCGGCTTTTGGTCAGGGCTGGATCTAGTATGGAAAGTGCGTAGTTGAGCCGGTTATAGTTAATGTTCCTTATATCTGTTAATATTCGACAGTTTGTTTAATGAAATTATGAACGTTCAAAGGTATTCAAATATTGAATAAAACACAAACACGATCAGTTGGTGTTAATATTTTGCTGATGGTGCCCCAAATTCAATACATCACATTGATTATGTGAGCTGTAAACATACATATAATTAACCGTACACATCCCAAACACGCTTTCTTCTCTATGACTTTTAAACACGGATTCAGCGCACTAATTTCAGAAAAATGTAATTCCCCCTACAATGTTTTTCACAAACAACGTCAACAATTTCAATAAACCCACTTAGTGCACCCAGTGGACCATGGTTGTTTTTGAAATGGTAATAACATGCATAATGAAAGTAAGCTTTTTTGTAATTTACATCATGACATTTTGCGCCTATGTGGAGAGGAGTCCCATGAACAAAACAACTTTTGTGCAGTACAATGCATGCAGTATGCTTCCATTTTCCGACCAGTCCAAACCACCTGGAACGTAGCTTACGTCAAATAGAGCGTGGAGACGTTCACAAATTGCCAGTTTTACAACCAACCCCGTACATTTTCCCCTCTCCATCCCTCCCCACCACCAGGACCAAACAAACCATTTTGACTTGAGGGGGAGTCAGCAAATTTGAGGAAATGGGTCACTTTTTCTCCTTGAGCTTGATAGAGCCTCGGCTCGCAGTGTTCGGCTGCTTGTTCTCTCCTACCATTTGCCGAATTGAATGGCCTGACATTTGTCTCCCGAAGCGAGCAGCCCAAGTATCAATTTACTCATCCAGATTCGGCCTAAATCCTATCTAAAACTTGGTGGATATGGGGTGGGCTAGTATCCCCCTCCCCAAAATGGGCTGCCCAAAAGCGGTTAAAGAACTGCAAGCTTCCACCGTACTGCACCGCATATAAACCATTTGCCATTATTCGAATGCTTTTAGCCGCCGTTTCTCGCGACTCAAACTCGCATGTATTTGAAAGCCTGGGCTATATCTACACATGGCGGCGTGGTTTGTCTGTTTTGTTTATTGTGGAGCACCGGCAGGGTTTTTTTTTCGGGATGGTGGTTACACAACCAGGTGCACAAAAAAGGCAGGTTTCATAATGCGTAGTGGAACATTAGACCTTTTAGATAGGGATTGAGCGTGTCCGCTGAAATGTACGTCATCTGACCATGAAAGGCTGGGGGGTATTGTGAGGTAACATTGGCAAAAGCCAAATCATTCCTTGCTCTTTGGGGTAATTGAAATCTGAATTTTTTGGGGGGAATTCAAAGGTCTGGTTTTTTGGGGCTTTTTTGGTGTAAGCACACGAGTGGTTAGAGGTTTGGGGTAGGTGTAATGTACTGTAGCTTTGGGAGTCACAAATGATGATTGCATATCAAAATTTACAGCCTTGTATGATTTGAAAATAAGGTGAGCGTATGGGTCTAGCGCACATACCCGTTAACCCTACCTGTCACATGGAAAATACCTCAACAATTAGTATTAGAACGGTTACTAATTTTAGTGCATATTTATTAATCCAATAATACGATTCTCAGCGACTCATTGTTAGTCATCTGAAGAACGCATTCAATAGTGCAGCACCCGGTACCACACATTCTCTCAAGGCTACCCACTCCAGCCGTCATTGGCACAGTGGTTTTAGTTGAAATATGGAAAGGCGCGAGATTGAACAGTAGACGGTAATACTGCACACACATAACGGCCATTACACTCTGTGCATGCAGAGAGATAAGCTCGTTCCGTCAACAATCCAAGCGGCGGCCTCCTCCACCATAGGCCTACTGTATACATTCTGATCATTAATACTGCTATCATACAATGTAATGTCCACGGTAAATAACAGGAGTGTGTTATGAAGGCTGTCAGGGAGTATACTCTTTCATTAGCTCCCCCTTTGCTTGTTTTATAATCGCATCAGTGCCCGGTTGCCTGTTCATTAAGTGTGGCACTGCAGGAGTCGAGATGCGTTTTCCTGGTTAACTACACCATTTTCACTTTTTATAGGACAAGGGCCATTCTTAAAGGCAACCAAGGTTGGTTACGTTGCCTAAAAACAGGGAATACATCAGGTTGTTTCTGTTATGGTTGGATCTCGGTTTTTATGTGAGTGCAAATTTCCGTGATAGATTAAGTCACCAGAAAGACTAGCATACAAGTCGGACGTGAAGAAGATTTGATATGGAATGACCCCGCGTAAAAATAATGCATGGGGTGGATTCATCATATGTCGTAAGTCAAATATTTGTCGTAACCGGTAGAAACCATAGTTACTAATAATCATTAACTAACTATGGCTATTCTCGTATATCACGGTCTTAAAATTGAGATTTCCACCCCCAGATCAGTACGTAAATCTCAATTTTAAGACCCTGATATACGAGTATAGCCTATACTATATCACAATGGAAGGAGTACGGAAGTACGCACTGTACAATTGCAAAAGAGGAAAGCTTGTGAGTTTTGAAAGATGATGGGCGGTTAGAATATACAATACAAATGTTATTTGGAAACTTTCCACCCGACCCATTCACATCAAAGACGGGAAGTCCCCAAAGTTTTCACAATTTCATCTCATGTTCATGTGGAGATCCGATATGTCCCGCAGCCCCAGATGACTATCGAGGAAGGCATTGGAGCTTTCCAATCCAGGCGGTTGGACTACCGGAATGATTCATATATAGTATGGCGCACGCTGTTCAGCGCGCGTACAAGTAGTTGATAAGGAGGCTTTCATGACAATGGAAGCCGACTGCTCGGAGCGCCGTTAAATGGCGGTAGAGAAGACGAGGAATAAAACACCAGAAGGGCGTTTCGAGCACTCTCGCTAACAAATGGCCTTAGCAAGAACATAATCAGGGAGGCAGAAGGGTTTCATCGTTCATGAGTTGTTGTTGGATGGAACCCTTCAAGGTTGCAAAACAATCTCTTTTTACAATGCAAATGTAGACTGCCGACGGGCCTGACGAGTTGGAAGATCTTGTATGACGCTAAATGTCGACAGCCAGGATTTGCTTTAAATTTGTAATTTTAGCTTGATAAGCGATAACGTATACACTAACTATGACCGAAATCCTAACAAAGAGTAAGTTTTAGCCGGATCTGATACCAGATTTGTCAATATTTGAGCGCGTGCTTCCCGCCTGGACTGCGCCTCTGCTTTCATCTGCGTGACCCAATTTGTACGGGTTATCGGCCCTGTAAACATTGCTCTTCTGTTCCTGAGTGATTCTGGCCAGATCAAAAATAACTACCTGAATACGCCCACAATCTAACCTTTTCATCTTCGCCCGCATTGAATTTATACACGATAAAATCATACATTTTGTACCCCCGACTCAAGCACTCAAATGTAAATAAAGTGTAACCCCCCAAGAAAGGTGGCCCTTAGTGGCGTGTTAGGTTCAGTTCCTGCCTGATATCTTGAACGAGTCGAGGACCTTCGGCAAAACCCGAGTGGATGACATCAGGGGCCAATTCATTATTTTCCACTCCAACGTTCGCTCGCTAGAACTGATAAAAAAAAGCGGCTACCGTCCGAATTTCCTAACAGACCTCTCGTCCCACGTACCGGACGTGTCCGGTAAATATGTTGGAGTGCGTGCGGAAATGGGGCGAGTGTGGCCAACACACATTAAAGCTATGGAAGAGAAACGTGATGGACACCCGTCGCCTTCAAGTCCGCACGGAAACTCATAGAGCCCAAATGAATATCACGCGTAATTTGAATGAAGTCTCTTATTACTTGGCTGACAGCTGGAGAGACGCAAGCAAACCCTCCCCGTTTCCCCTCCTTCCCCCTCTCTAGCTTTTCTGGTTGGCGGCTCTGTACTCTAGTCGAGACAATATGGTGGGCGCGTATTAGACAGCTTTTCAACTGCAGGCGGATTATAGGTTGTCAACTCGCCAACTAGAAGCTTCATAACCACAGGATAGGAGAGGGGGAAGGGAGGAGTGGGGAAAGGGGGAGGCGGAAACGATGATGCAGCATGGGGCTCTGTTCAACCACGAGGATTACCTGATTAATTAATATTAATATTGGAAAGTCTTGTATTGTGTTATTACTGGCTTTGTTACCCTCGTTGTTTTACATGCAATTGGGACGTTTCACTCCACATAGTATAAATAATACATTATTTTGCAGCTATTATTGCTGGCAGGTCAAAATGAGACGTGGCTTTTAGTAGGAGCTGCACAAACAAAGGGCTGTAGAGCCATTAACATACATTAGCAGTCGGGAATTTACGCGCAACTTTTGTTATTTCATGGCAAATTAATGTCTCTGCACACAACCACCTAGTTATACCTTACACCTTAGGGGGATACTCCAATGTTTACTGCCTGCGCCATGTCTCAGACTTGACTGTCGCCCTGCTTGGTATAAATATTATGCTCGGTTCTTGCTAGAACCTGTTACAGTTCAGGGCCGCCAAAATCGCGTGACGTGCGGCTAAATGGTCCGGAACAGTCGCTAGATTTTTTTGTGGCAGTCATGTAATTATATCCAATGTGTTTGATGTTAAAGAGCGAGGCAGCGTCATGTGACAGTTGGAAGCCTTTAATAAGTCTGGATGACTGGGAGTACGGAGGGAAGGACTCCCGAGGTCTTATGCTGCATGTATTATTCACCAAAATAAAATTCGACGCAGGACGTGACGTGTGAAAAGCGACAAGCGTCGTGGCCGGAATTAACCCGGGTATATACAGCCTCCAGTGGCTTTACTTGTCAGTCTGCATAATTTCCATTAATTTAACTATCATTTCCTGAAAGTTGGGAAATCCACCCTGAAAGCGCCAGGGATTCAGTCTAATCCCTAATCGCATAGCCGTTCATGTACAGTACAGGGACTGTGGGGTTGCAATGCATCCAACACACCGATCATTATTCCCTGTCTGTTGCAACAGTAGGAAATAAATCCAGTGATTCCATTAGGGTCAAAGACAGGGATTTTAGGAGCAGCCGTGACCAGACGGGTCGCGAAGTTGATTCACTGGTCTTCTGCGGACTACCACCCGAGTTTCGCTCTTCACTCGCTGTATGGAGCCAGTATGCGCACATGCGCATAATGACAGACCTGTCAGCGTTTAGTAAGGTGCTGAGGTCCGCTAACTCGGCGCAAACTGGTCACAAATTGAAGTCTGTGAAGCGGGTTTAAGTGACGTCACCCATGAAAGCTCGCTGCGCCTCCACCATGACGCGTGCTTCCATGTAATCGGTATGGCACGATAGTGTGCAAGGCAAAGTCGGGCCGTGGTGAGCTAGCTCCCAAGCTCCTGATGACAATCCAATCTCCTAGGCGGATAATAAGGTGTAGGATGAGCTTTGGCAGCAGGGAAGCGCAGGCAGGTGAAACCCAAGACAACAAAGCGAGGAGAACGTGTGTTTGGCCCGCAGCAGCTTTGGGCCTCTGGAAGCAAAGGCTGTGGCGGCGGTGGCGCCGGCTTATTGAAAAGCATTACTCAGGCTTAGCTTGGTTGCTCTTTGCCGAGGCAGCCCAAAACCCTGAGCGCTGCTGCATGGCTCTGCTCTTGTCTCTTCAAGCCACTCCTTTTCGGCTCTATGCTGTCTTCTGCTCGACTCTATCTGGATACTGGAATGTGGCGGCCCTGCTCAAACACCTTCGCTGAATGGGGAACTAGCCTTCATTTTGGAAACTACATAATAAATTCGCCCATATTTTTTGGATTTTTTTGGCATATTTCGTTTTAAGATATCAGTTCCCGTTCCGGAGTAATTGGGGTTTTTATGTAGGGAAATGGTGACGTCACTGTTTCCCTAGAAAATGTTGACGTCACGCGAA
>JYFJ02003274.1:0-44115 GCA_000934665.2 Catajapyx aquilonaris | reverse complement strand
CGTAATGAATACGCTTGAGTTGGTAACACTACCAACCAAATCAGGGTGCCAGGTGCCCAGGTCTAACCAGGTGTTACCAACCCAACCGTGATCTCATTACATGGGTTGGCAACAGTTGGAATATTGGAGCAGGGGTGCCAACACTATATATTCGGAAAACACAAAACTGCAGGACTTGGCACACTGATTTGGTTGGCGATGTGACCAACCCGTGCTCTCATTACAACCTGGCTGTATATATATATATGTGTATATAAAAATATATATATAAAAGTACGGTTGGATTGGCAACAGTTGGAGTATTGGAGCAGGGGTGGCAACATTGCAGTCGAAAAACACGAAACTTCTGGGCCTGGCACCCTGATCTGGTTAGCAGTGTTGCCAACGCAACTGTACTAATATAGTCTGGTTGAGTACGGTACGGTTGGGTTGGTAACACTGTCAACCAAATCATGGTGCCAGATCCAGCAGTTCTGTTTTTGATTTTTTTCTTCGAGCAATTCTGTTAGAAAACTTGCTGTCCCAATGAAGTAACAGGCAATTCAACTATATAAGCTCCTTGAATGGAAACGTGGAGGGGTGTTTACGTGGTGACTTTTTATAATTTTTGCGATTAGATTGCTACACGCTTTTTTTTTTTCCAGCCACAGGAAGTGCGATAAGTTTTACATTTTTAACCCATTGCCTAGCGCTTAACTTTTCGGAGATGCCTTTCACTTGTTGGTAGCCTATGGTTATGATTTTGAAATTTTACGGGGGGCAACAAAATTTCAAACTTGCAACAAAATGTGAGTGTGGTCTGGCTAGAATTTGTGTCACGGCTAAGATTTTTTCGCAATGTGGTGCCCAATCAGCCATTTCTCTGTTCAAGGTCAAGTGTTACTGCTGTTGTGTTTTCGTTTGCCAACTGGACGCACCTCCCCACGCTTATTCAATCCCTCACCCACAAACAAACTGTAAGGAGCAAGTACATGGCTATTTTTAATCTAAATAAATAAATAAATAAATAACATGTACTTTAATGAGTCGTTACTTTTTAAAATTAAAAAAATTGCAGTTAGTTCACTATTGGCACCAATTTTCATATCGACGACTGCGCATAGCTTTTGCGCATTCCTGTTTTTCAACCCTTCTGCGCAAGTTGCCATTGAACCATCTTGAATTGCAACTTGCCAGACCAAAAAAGGCTCAATAAAATGTTTCCCCCAGTTTTCTCCGAAGCATATTGAGAAACAGGCCAATGCAGCTCTTCCTGGAACAGGCCGCAACATTCCGTGTAATAATTTTTGTTGAGGTCCCCGCCCAGCACGCGATGACCACGGTGTGTCACCCTGCTAATGACAAACGTCGCCAGGCCATGCCAGTACAAAACCTAGAAACATTTTCGACTATACACAAGCCGAAGCATAGATATTTAGAAGAAGAAAAAAAAAAAGGCCGCCTCGACGATGGAGACGCGGGTTATAACTCCAGATCCCAAAAATAGATTAATAGCTGTTTGGTTCCAAACTTCTTTGACGTCCGGATTTGACACGCTTTCACGCTTCGTAAAAACGGCAAAACCGGAAGAGAACAACAACAACAACAACAAAAAACGAAATTTACGCACACGCACACAAATCAAGTTAAAAATCCAGCGGAGAAGGTTTTACGCGCGCATATGTTTCATCGCCCATCTTGAATTTCTTGAGACTACAAGGACCAGGAGATATACACACATAGTCCCGCCAAAAAAGGGCCACTCAACGCAAATGGCGACGCGGATTTCGCCTTGTACTGACGGTATTAGCCTGACTTAAAGTATGCTATAAAACATATTTTTTTTAAATGTTTCTTTTCGAGCATAGAAAAGTCGTGGTTATGCACTTATGTTAGGAGCGTCCTGCCATTGACAGTGTAAAAAGACAGGAAAAAAAGCGAGTGTTCTTTCACTTGGAGCTGGAACTTTGTGGGGACAGAAGTCGTTAAAATCGAGCACTGCAATAAAACCTTCAGCAGAGCGACGTCATAAAGCGAATGGTCCAAGTCGTCAACCAGAATTCCCGAAAAAAAAATTAAGGGTATTTCTGAAACGACCAAGCAACTTTGTATCTCATTTGAGGATGCAACATGCTGAGAGGGCAACTTTGTATCCACTTCATAAAAAAAAGTTGTAGTGAACCAACCAAAATTTGGCAACACTACCCAGCTCGCTCCGCACTTGAACGTAGTGCATGCCACCACCAGTTGGCACCATATGTACAAAGTCAATTCTACATAAAATTGGCTAGGCGTACCTTTGTCCTTACACACCTATAGCCAATTCTGTGTGATCTTACTTAATTTGCAAGAATACCGTGCGCAATTTGGTTGCGAAAATAAACGGAAATACATGAATGAATTCAAGTGCAGCACGAAGCGATACAGCTTGTGACCTTGCATCCTCTGTACGCAAATAATGGCTGAGGGAGAATTTTTTTTGTTCTCTCATTTCAATTTCCTGCTAAAACTATTCTCACCCAGTTTTCTCATAGGTCTGTGCCCCGTGCATATTCACAAGGATTATGAATGTAATGCTAGGTATATACTGTATATCCTTCAGTAGCTCTCTAGCGACCGGGGTTCTCCCAGAGGAAGCCATAAAACGGATATGACGCAATGACACAGACACGTGTGTGTGTAACATCACTTACAAATCTCACACGATATGAGATCAATGGAAGTTACATTGCAACACCTGCCAATTTCTCACAATAAAATGTATGCAAATTGTGGTCTCAAGTTGGCGACATTAGATGGCTGGTGCAAGCAATTCTTTGCCCATGATTTCCTGTTGGACTATGGACTTGGGCTGTGCACCTTCCTGTGATTTCTGATAACAATCTTCCTGTCCATGTTATCATCGTATGTTGACTGATGCCTACCATTATTTTTTTCCTCCTCCGCAAACCAACTTTCTCCTGCAAATCTTTACAGGTGTTATGGGTGTGATAACAAAGCCATGAGGAAAGTGGCGGCAATGACATTTCTGCAGTGATAAATTCTATCTGTCGCAATTATCGCCCAACACAAACCGACAACAGGGTGGTGCATTGCTCACGTCAGTACAAGAAACTTCAGAAACCACCTCTTCTGAACCTGGCCAGTTGCACCATCCTGTGCGGATATATCGACACATCAACCCAATAAGATTAGCAGCTACGATTAGCAGTGCTCGACTCTTGCCCCGGAAAAAAGCACTTTTGTGATAAGATGAGCAGGAAGACTCGCCACCAATCACCAACCAGATCATTAGCACCTTGAGGTCAAAGTTCAAGTGCTTGATAGGGCGGTCCGTTTTTCCAGATAGTTCCATTCACACCAAATGACCGGGTCACGTGAGTTTTAGCGAAAAAAACGCAATTGCGGGGGCGGGAAAGCGGAACATAATTTGCACAAAAAAAGAGAGGCGGGCTTCATTTTACTCTACAGGCAATTGCGCAAGCTGCAAAAGCAACAGCAAAGGGAGCACCGCAAAAACCTAGAAAGAAATGGCCCGCAATCGACATCAACCTCTGAAGGGCAAAAATTCCGCTATTCACCGCTTCCTTGTGACCTGGATTTTTCTCCCCCCCTCTCCCTGACTTCCCCCCCTACCGATGACCGCAACTAGCAGGACGCACACGCTCACATACTCATTCACAAAACCACCGGTAGACCCAATTTATGCACCAATGCAATTAAATTTGCCATTTAAATAGTGTTCCGGCCTGCTCCAATTTGTACTCAAAATATATGCTGATATGTTGAGTAGACGGACGATGGCGCCTTCAGAGTGACCCACTGGTCCCGATACCGTTCGTGCGACCTTCTCCACAACTTGAATTATACCGAGATGTCGCAAGATTCATTCACTTCCTCGTATACATATGCCCCCCTCTCCCCTGCCCTCCCAGCCATCTTCACGGCTGCTTGATATGAATGCATGAGCACAGGTATACACGTGGGCGGACATGAATGGAAAGGCTCACATAGGGGCACGTATAGCCTGAAGGAGGTTGGAAAAAAAAATGTATATATGGAAAAAAAAACTGAAAGAGCATCCTCTTCACCTACGTCGCAATGAGAGTGGGAGGATAGGGTGGGCAGCATTCAAGAAGAAGTAGAGAGGGGAAAAAAAAGTGGACTGATCTGGTTCGCATCCTCCTTCGGTCCTTTACCGACCTTTCTGGAAGAAATTGCTGAAGGGGTTTCACCTTGTAATGACCTGGCTTGGATGGGCTCAGTCACTCTTTTTTTTGTTGTTGTTTCAATTTATTTTAACGTTCACAGGTAGTAAATGGCCTCACATCAAATTCTTGATTGGATAAAACGGCCAGCTCCTGACCTTACAGGATCTGAAACAACTTCTTCAGCTCCACCATCAGCTGCCAATCCGTCTTCTGCAGGTCGTCCCGGAAGTACTCCTTGCAGGCGTCAATTGATTCGCGGCTTATCTGTAACGAGAAACATACCATGGGCATGTCATAACAATAACAATAATCTGTATCCTGCGAGATCAGCACACGTCCAAGGTGAAATCAATGGAAATCTAATACCCTATAAACAGCAAAACATTAAAAATCATTACTATTGAGCCTAATTTTTAATGGTCTTCTAATGATCATGTGATTTTTTAAAGCAACAATAAAGCATCACAAGTGCATTAAAAAGTGATGCCCCATGGGAGACTCATCAGTGATGCTCTAATTATGTTTTGCTGTTAACAATGTAGCGTTAGGCCAAAACGTTTTGTTGACAATAGAACACACTTTTTCACACCTACTTTTGCAAGCATTGTATGTCACTTGTATACAATTGTGGTCGCTGATGAGTGATGATCAATGTTTAGTTATTTAAAAATATCGCAAGGCTCGTTTCTAAATCTACACTTTTTAAAAATAAATTAGACGTGTGACTGGGAAGGCTTCTGGAAGACCTCAATCAGTTTCAAATCTGGCTGAGCTTCGATTCCGTCGGCAATAACAAGCCCAGTCAGCCAGCCCACTTCCGGGCCTCTCTCAAAAGTGATGACTTTCGGGACAAGCTACCTGGGACCGGAAACAGATGGCACCCTTTCATTGTGTGTGTTTGTGCACTCCCTTTTAACAGAGGACCGGAAGCCTCCTTCCATATATAGCTCTTCCAAACTTCCGGCTCACACAAAAATTTTTGCGCAAAAATTTCCTCCCCCCCTCCAGCCACCTCTTTTACCTTGCTGACAAGCAGGTCGTTCTCGTCAAAGTGCCTTCCATACATCTTGGGCGCCTCCCCTGACACCGGATCTATCTTGACGCACACTTCCTGTCCCTTCCTGGCGATCTCGACATTCTTGTGGTTCACCTCCAGGCTGGACACCGTTCCTATCTCCAAAAACTGAAACGATAAAAAAAAATGGCACATAACATTTCACATCCAAAAATTTGTCGTCAGAAGTCATTTCATCCTATTGGTGAATTTTCGCCCAAGATATTTCGTACACTGTACCTTTTTTATAAAATATATATCTAAAAAAAAAAATCAGGTACAACTGCGGAAGGTAACCATGGAGGATTTAATATTTCATGTTGATTGCTGCCTGGACAAACATTTGGACGAAAATTTCGTCGGACGACTTTGAGCGGAAAAAAAAATCCGGGCGCTTTGATGCAAGCCCTACTGACACCTATGTGTAACCCCATTCTGAGCAGTTCAATTACCGGTGTTTGTGAGACATTGGCTGCCAGCCACGGCTGAGATCATTACATGGCACACACATACACACGCATTGCCATAGAAGAAAAAAAAAATAGCCAGAAGGTGGCTCGTCTCGCCGCCTGAAGGGTGAGCTATTAATAGTGCGGCGCTGGATCATAGCCAGCACCAACGATACAATGAAAAGAGCCAAGGTTAATATATGAGGAATGAATGCTGGAGGCCCCTCAGGAAAAAGGTGGAGAAAAACGTGTCAAATATGGAAGCGGGCGGAAGCGGCCATCTTGGAAGGAGCGCCAGGCAAGAATGGAGATCCAACCGGAAACCCGTCCCTTTCAATGGAGAAAGAGGAGGGCCTATACCTCCCTTCCAGTCATTTGTCAAAGTGTCCTGGAACACCTGGCCATCTATTCTTGCCTGCCCGGATTAGGCATCCCAGGCATTTTACACCCAGATTTGGGGAGGGCCCACCCACGCTATGTCCACAATGCGGTCGGGGTGAAATCCACATTACGAGGATAATCAAGTTTTTGTAACACCCAGTGGTGGTGGGAATCTGCTTGGCACACCGGACGGAAGGGTGTCGAAGGAAAAGGAAGGAAATCAATTTGGGCGAGACTTCCTTCGGTAGGGGGCAGAAACACCGGAGCTGCGCAACACCCAACACATTCACCTTCACTGCACATGTGAGATAATGATCCAGGCCATCACATTTCATGCCCTGAACTGGACTAGAAAAATACTAGCGAACCCAAATTTGGCAAAACCTATAATTAAGCAATTTAATGAGATTTACCACATGGAACTATTTTTCACGTATAGATGGCGCATACTCTCTCAGCACACTCCTGCCATCGTGCGAGAGATAGCTATACAATCAAGTCTGACAAACATCATACTCGCGACAAATAGTTTACAATGCCATTATACGCAGTAAACAGTCAAGATGCCTAATTTGTACACAATTTGTCGATGAACCAGTTATACTGCCTGGCTGTGCAACATGTAATTACGATGCGATAAAATAACATGTAGGAAAACAAAAAACAAGCAGACATTCGCCATATATCCGCACACACTTTGCAAGCACCGGAAATATGAATCATTGCTCCCCGTTTCGCAGGTTTGTATTGATAAACCGGCGTAATTGCGGCTTTGCCTACGTCCGCAATATGTGTGTGTACAGCATAGTGTTTCTTAATTTCTCCTTCGACATGACTCTGCAGGGATGGATGGGGTCAGGGTCAGAAAAATGGTTTCTCCATATCCGGCGCACACATTACACGAACCCCCATTTTTCCTGTCGTTTTTTAAAATGATTATTATACTATTTTTTAAAAATTAAAAAAAAAAAAAAAACGGTGACGTACAGGATGCGCTTAAAGCATCGAGAAATAATGCCACTGTTGAAAATGTCGAGGGGTGGGCCAGAAAAACAAAATGCGGCGGCTCCCTTTTCGTCGACAGGGCTTCCGCACATCCATAACCACTCGACATGGCGGCAACCATCACAAGAGGAGAAGGAGGCTGAATACAAGCCCTCCAATTCAGACTCCAAGACTTAAATTATGTAATATCCACCCCCCCTATGAAATTATGACGCCTTAAAATAACGGGGGCCCACCCATGTGCTTGCAAAATTGTTGACTCCAGCAACCTGGCCTTGTGCAGTAGCTTTACCCATTCATCATTTTTGAGAGGGGGGGGGGGGGGGNGGGTGTCACGCACGCGCCGTGTCGCAAGCGTGGGAGGTTTATCAATGAATGGAATCGATTCCAAAGGCGGACCCCCCTCTCTCTCCCCATGAATGGCAGGCAGGAAGTGTGGCCGCGGCCATATTTGCCCTGCCCTCAATATCAGCTTGAGCAACCGGTCTCTCCAACCATACTATTACATGGGACCCCTGTAACGTGCGATCGAAACACACACACACACATGCGACATGTGCACAGAGCGTACACTTTTGGGACCCTGAATGAACATGAAACCCTCTCCTCCCCCATCCCCCTCTCTCCGATGGTTACGGCGACTGGTTTTACAACTGTCCGCCACGTCCATTCATAAAACAGAGTTGTGGAGAGCCTTGAATGGAATTCAAAAGGTCACTTGCAGCAACGCTACCCCCCCCTCCCCCCTCTCTCCACCTCAGGGTTGTCATTACGTAGGCGGCGGAAATAAGGCCACAAATGAAAGTGGGACTCCCCCTCAAGCCACACTGACAGCCAAGGCTACGTCACCAATAGTTGTGGCAACCCTGCCCCAGGTCACGTGCACATATCAGGCCAATAACAGGACGTGACCCTTGGCCCAATAAGCCGGAAGTAGGAAAAGCTCTCGGGCAGATGTCGGCCCGGATTAATAGTCGCCCAGGTGTCACCAAGGACAGACAAGTGGACACAGGTAGCCCAGTCGTCTTTTTCTCTCGAAGGGCAATTAAGGCCAGGAAAAGCAATCCCTGAAACGTCACGCTCTGAGGATCCACATCCGGCTCCTTGGGCTTCTCTTCCTGTGCACAAAAGGGCTACCCCCCTCCCCATGCCTCCTCCTGCAAGCCGGCCTACCCATAGTTCACCTGCCCTGCACAATAAGGCAGGTCTAATTAAAAATCACCCTGCCAGAATTCCCTTAAGCTTTAGCATTATTGTTCCCTCCCTTTCCCCCCCTATAAGAAAAGGCCACCCCTTCCTCTGACCTGGAACCCACCATATAAAAAAAAATATGAAAAAAAACTCCTTCTTCCTCCCCCACCTCATGAGATTTGACGGTCCACGTAACTTTCTCACCGGGGAAAAACTCGGATTTCCTCCCAAAGGTATCGGATGTACAGATGAGAAGCAAAGTGTAACTTGCAGTTTCTACATGCCTCAATTGTTCTGAGGGGGGCTCGACGGACGTTATTTTTAGGGGGGTGGGATGAGGAGGTAGAGATGTGCAATAGTGAAGAAACGGTCATATTTACTTAATGATTCCAATTTACACAAAAATTGTAGTTCAAAACGTACTGGACAATAGTGATGAGACTATCAAGCACACACTTGCACAATTCAATGCAATTCAAATCCAATAGGTGGAATTTTCGTCCCACTGCTAGTTATATTGCTAACATAGCAGTACCAGTGTTAGTGCTAAGTAAGCAGTAACTAGCAGTGAAACGAAAATTCTGCCCAATGTCATTTTCTTTAATGTGACATTCAATCGAGTTAATTTCCTGAAAAATCAACAGGCTGTATACAGTACTGTAGATATATATTTTTTGCATTCAATATTTCGCTATTACTGTGACTACGAAGGTTGCAGCATTTAATAAGCTACAAGGGTTGGCTAATATTATTTTTACGAAACTTCCCGTATCTCGGCTTCTAATACGTTTTTGCAAATTCAGCACGGAGACGTTAACAGGCACATAAGCAACATCCGCAACAAAAAACACGCATTCACCTGCATTATTATCACGAGTGACTTTTCACTCTTCTTACGCTATAAAACAGTATACATGATTGTATCTGTAGTATTTCCTTTACATAATTTTTTATATATTAAACTGCATAGATCTTATCTCGAGAGAGACGCGCCACAGCATTGTTTCTGGTAACACTATTTTAAAACCAGTTGGGCAACAGAACATGCAGATCATCTACAGGGTGACCCAAAAGTCTGGACACATGGGTAATAATATTATATTGTTGGTTGAAAACTGGTATCCTGCTGGCAACCAACAAATATTATTACCTATGTGTCCAGAATTTTGGGTCAGTCAATTAGCATTGATTCATGCTCGCAAACTGCAAGAATGAACTAAACTTCAAATAATTAGGACAATTTGTAAACCGAGCTACCAGGGCACACAAAAAAAGACGAAGCACGTATTTGACAAAAACCTTTCGTCGATCAACCGCCGAACTGTCAACGCGTCTACCCATGTTCTTGACAATACAGTGACCTCCCGACCAAGTGGAGGAAGTGGGCGCCACAGAGGGCGAGAGAGACGTATAGGGTGAGAGAGAGAGAGAGAGAGAAAAAAATCCTACTGCTGGCATAGGGTCAGCGCACCGATTCGGGAGCGGATGCCAACATATGCATTATAAGTAACCGGTAGAGGAAGTTTGCTTTCCAGCCTCCCGACTTTGCTAATTGCATCCCGGCAAGGGCCTCCTTACTTATTCGCTCCACATCCAGAGGTCAACCGCCAACACTCTTCATGACAATCAAAAGTGAGCCTCAACATCCAAATGGGTCCTTGCAAAAGGGCACCTTAGAATCCGGAGTTGGGGGAGGGACGCAAAAAGGGGGGGAGGAAAAGACATCCCAATGTCAGTAAAGGTCCCTTCCCTCCCTCTCCTTCCTCTCTCCCATTTTCTGATGAGGATGGGAGATCCATGTTCCCACAGTAAGCCCGTTGAGCTTCGTCTGCCAACTAGAACCAAGAAAAGCGTCACCCACTTCCGTTCGACTCCCTCCCTCCCATCTCCCCCCACTTCCCCTCGCTCCTCAATAACTTTCTCCTACACTTGTACAGGATGTTCTCCCCCCCCCCCCTCTCCACATCCAAATCGGAAACGTCTCATCCGCAGGCCAGACACCCAAAATTAAGTGCAGGGGGGTCCTCTCCCGGCGCAATTCGCACTAGTATCCAGTGCAGTAGGGCATAGATAATCCTAGGGGCAAATATGCGGGTCGTGTCACCGCCCAACTCCTATCCTAACCTATGCCAAAGAATGCGGTCTGTAGAGCCAACCTCTAAGCAAAACCCGTGATATAAGGTTTCCCGTACGATCCCTGCATCTTCGCTTCTTTTTTTAATGATTATCCTTATTTTTTTTTTCTTCTTTTGTGAGGAGGCCGCCTTGCAGGAAATGCATGGACGTCACTTCCGCAAGCGAGCTCCATGGGGACTTTCTCAGGGTGCCCCAGTGGCATAGACGGGGAGTGGCGGCCGGGGTGCACTATGATCCTCCATCTTCGCACGTCTTCACGGTACAGGGCATCCCA
The DNA here is from genome assembly GCA_000934665.2 of Catajapyx aquilonaris. Taxonomy (NCBI): domain Eukaryota; kingdom Metazoa; phylum Arthropoda; class Diplura; order Dicellurata; family Japygidae; genus Catajapyx; species Catajapyx aquilonaris. The sequence goes on along the minus strand of JYFJ02003274.1, from coordinate 33,435 downwards.
GAATAAAAAAGGGCAAGCGGCGTGGCGAGGTTCCCTAGAGCCCAGTGTCTTCAACTATAATTACAGGCCCATTCTCCCTCGGTATACAAAAAAAAAAGGGTACTCCAGTAATACACGATGAGCATATAGTTCCAAATACTATTTCATGATCACAGTTACTGTAATAAATTTTCCTTCCAAGTGACTTCTCGATGGATCGGTATGTATGTGTAATGTGAATCCGGTGGTTCTAGAAAAACGGTGCTGCAGATGGCACCCCCTGAGCCTGACAGACCGTTACAGTAGTGGTTCGCCCGTCAAATGGGCTGTGGTGCCGTTGGAGGGCGTTTCCTGAGGACTTTTCCGCCCACGGTGCGCTGCTCTGATGCCACCTTTCAAGATATCCCTCTCTCGACTTATTCATCGTGGAAGGAAGAGCATGCAAGGGCCTATATCAATAATGGCATGCAGAGATGCAATGCTTGTCCGTGGGATAGGGGGGCACTCCCCATCCCCTGGTCTGCTCAGCACACCCCTTTTCTCCCCCATTCCTACGCCCCTGCCAAATACTAGCTGGCTCACATGGAAGACGAAGATTCTCTTGGCAAAAACCCCCACCCACGCCCCTCTCTCGCCCCCATCCCGACCATTGTCTAAAACCAATGAATGAGACTTGAGGGGGTGTCTCTCCCCATTCATTTCCAATTCCCCAAGGATGAAGATGTTGGGGATGTGCCGCCCTTCCCTGGAGTCCTGGAGAAGTCCGCCACCAGGTGTGTGTCTTTTGAAGTGTTGTTGGGCCGGATGTTTCCGCCGAAAAGGTGCGGGTCTAAAATGGCTGCGGACGAGTTCCGGGAGAAGATGGATGCGTCCTCCCTTTACCCCAACCATCCACAGCGCCACCAATGAGTGATGGGGGCCGCCAGCGGGCCTTGGAACCTCGCCCAAAAACTTCCCAACTCCACTATTTCCAGCGCCTCTACTTCCATTCCAACTTCTCATCAGGCTAATTCACTACCCGTGACACCATTAGGCACGGATGCAATCAATTGATTCTATGGGAGAAGGGGGGGAGGTGACCTCTCTTTCCTGCAGATTGCCAAATATTGCAGGGGAAGGGGGGGGGTATGTCCTCTGCAGCAAGGGCAAGGTCCATAGGGCCAAAATCATATCAGTGGGGGCGTCGAATGTGTACACTGCGCTTGCTCCATTCCCCATGTCCCATCGATCCCGAGGGAGAAACAGGAAGTGTGTGGGAGGCAGACCCCCCCCCCCCCCCTCCTCCCACGCTATTCCCCCCCTTGTTCTCCTCCCACACCCACTTCCTATCCAATCAAGCATTCCACTCAGCAGCTTTACCTCTTTGCTGGGCACGCACATGGGGGTCCCCTGCTTCAGGACACCAGACTCCACCACCACGCCAATCACTATCGGATCACGGCTGTTGAATATGAACTGTAAACAAGAGCAAGTGTGTTGCATTTTTTTGCGCATTCCTGTACAATCCAGCTTACACTAAAACATGGCTAACCTGAGGCAGGATCTTTAGCTTCGACGGAAACACCGCAATGTGCTTGAACTCGTCCCTCCTCTTCTGCTTCAGCTCATCCCTGTAGGCCATGAACCGGTCAAACAGATGGTAAATTATATCCGCCTGGAAGATCCGCACACCCATGGATTCAGCCAGCTCCATCGCATCCTTCTCGATCTTCACATCGAACGCCAGAATGACCGCATATCTGTAGCCAAAGTATTAGTATACACGAATACCATTTCATTGCAACAATCGATGCAACACTCACTGGCTATCGTGCTCCAGCATAATAGACGCTTTCATCACATCCCTCTTGACCACAGGCCCGATCTTGATCCCTGCATACTGAAAATAAGAAGAAACCATTTATTAAACCCTCCTGTGCATCCAGCTAGGAGACTCGTGCATCCCGTTGGGTTTCCCGCGTCCGTCCGTAGCCCCGTCGCATACCATCCCCCATCATCAGTTTGAGCAAAGCACGCATGGAAAGGGAAGTATGGTGAGTGCCTGGCGCACCATACCATAGAGAATAAAGGACGTACAGGAAACATCAAAGCCTCATTCACAAGGCAGCCAGCCTGCCTGCCCGCCTGCCCGCGTCCTGGGCTCCCAGGAAGGAATGACCGCCTCTTCCTTCCTTGGATTTTATCAAGGATTTCCATTTCCGTTTGACCACCAGGAAACCGTAAAAAGGGGGGAGAGAGAAAGAGAGGATGGATGGAAATGGTGAGAGGGGGAGACTATGAATGGTGTTTCATACTATGCAATCCCACCGGCACGAAGCTCAGGTCGACCGGATGAAGCTTGCCCCACGATGCCGAATTCGGTTCTAATTACATTGCACACAGAAAACTCATGTCGTAAAGACGTAAACCATCCAGTTCAAACAAAATTAAATCTGCCAATAAATTACCCTACAACTTTCAAGGAAGAAAAAGGGGGGAAACTGGGCACATCTTCCCTCTTTTTTGGGGGGGAGGATTTACGAGGCACGGTCCACTGAGATACTAGCACAAATTACAGCTCTGGAGGGGGCAACAACTGCCCCTTCGACCACTTGACTCCCAAATTCCCCGTGACGGGCCATTCACATCCGAAACGACCATTCATGCAGCTCGCCGGAAGTGACTGGCGGGGGTCTCAGGTGCCTATATATTTTATAACCCCTAAGGGCAGGCTGACCCAGCATTTTCCGGGCAGTAAAAAAAAAGAGCACCCACTATTATTTTTTTTCAACCATGGCTATATATCCCGCTTTCTCAAAACTTTTTGAAAGGACCCCCCATCCTCAGGTTCTGATTTACCATCTTGTGGTTCAGTTTTGCTTTTGGCCCACCCTGTACATATAGGACAGGTGCCCTCACGCCATCTGGCCAGCACCTCTAAAAATCTGTGCGAGCACCAGATGGGGTGGTACATTCAAAAGTGTCGCTTGCAATATGGCAGTTGGCACTTGTGGTGAATGGCAGATAAGGTCTTGGGGTGTTTTCATTCACAAAGCCCCCCCTCCTCGACCAACAGGGGCCTCCCTTATTCGGCCTTGGGGTTTGCAGCAAGCAGGTGCCGCAATCGATGGCCGGACTCCCTTCTCGCCTACGGGGCTGCACCCACTGCCCGCCCACCTTCCGGACGCCATTCATGGCCAGCTATATACACCACCGTGCTGCGACATACCCTCGTAAATCCACGCCTCTTTTAGGAGCTTGCCTTCTTAGAAATTTTAGGAGGGGACTGTGCGTGACCAATTCCTACTCTAGGATGATTACCGGAAGCAATCAGCGCCTTAAAGTATGCAGCCGGTGCACCTCTCTGGCCACACCGGCTGCATACCGACGCAGGATAATGCTGCAAGGTCTTGACATATTTACAGGGGACTGTAAAAGCTGCTTCAAATGGTTCCATTTGGACGGAGGTTATTGGCAAACTAGGGGTTTGGTACGCAGCAGTTTGAGTTTTACGAGCAGGGGGGNGGGGGGGGGGGGGTGCTACTTCTTATCTTTTGGGCTATAGGGTGTTCCCACCGAATATGCAGTCACATGGACCGAAAAATAGTTTGAAGACAAAAATTGACGAGATCTAGCCCGAAACCTTGACCTTAGATGACAGCAGTTTGCACTGATTCACCGTGCCACCCTGTTGCACTACTCTTGTTACAAATCCGTGCCGCTAATTACTTCCAACGCTTACGACTCCAAAAGTAGCAACACCAGCGCTGTGCACGCCTAACTAGCTCGCATCCTACGCACTAAATTTCCTTTTAAGTTAGCATCAGCAAACGCCTCCAGAGCAGTTCGGAATCCAGCTCCAGCGAGTTGCCCACATTACCAGTGTTTTATGCCTAGTAGGGGACATAGTCAACACCGTTAATTTTCCCTCGAAACCACCGAAAAAAAAAAGTCTTCCTCTGGAGAAAACCGTCCCCCTCCACATCCGAAAGTACCAGTGGTGCGTGTCTGAGGAGCATACGTGCAAGACGGATCCTTCCGGCAATAACCACAACTTGTGGAAATTTATGCTGCAGAGATTCACGGTGACAAGATTGATAACCCTCAGAAGCAGGAGCCAAATGACATCCTGCCTGGCTGCGGCAGGGGTGGGATCTATTCACAGGGAGAGACTAGGAGCAATTTTAGGTCCTTCCTTCCGTTCCATCACATTCTGGGACAGCCTGTCAGGCACATGGGGAGAACACAGCCTGACAGCGGTACCCGCATCCGGCTGTCAAATTCTGAGGGTCATTTACACAGCTCCGTGGCCGATAGCTGGACATAATCGCCCACGTCAGAAAATTTCCTACTACTATATGCCCAGCCATGTCCGCTATCAAATAGTGCTCTGGTTAACTCGGTGGTGTGTAAAACGGCTATTTTATTGCCTCACAAGCTGACGTCACTGTGGTCAGGTGCGTATCGCCCCGGGGGCCAGGCCGGAAGTGCCCCCGCACTTAGTCGCACTTGATTCATCTTACTGCGCATCTCGAGAAAAACACACACACCCACATCAGGCCGCACGCGCGACCTTATAGTGTGTACGCAGCAAGCAAGTCACACACTCACGCACGCATACATTTCGCATCGCCTCAGCCAGCATTAAAACTGATGAATGGTGCAGTTGTGTGGAGTAACCTTTCGGGGTCACCGGCTACAGTAATTTTCCCCAGCTCGGTTTGTAAATAAGCAGTCTTCTATAGAAAGGGTCACAAATTCAACTCCTCAAGGTGAAAGCATTGAGGGGCAAGCGATGTCTTATCGACATTTTGTTGCAATCGCGCAATGCAACAAGTACTATATATTTTTTCCTCCGACACTCCGGCGGTGGTCAACAGCCTCCAAGTTACGTATCCGTTCAGCCCTTCAATGACATAATTGAGGGTCCTGTCTCTCCGGGGGCTGGCTGGCTGTTGGATTAGGCCATCATTTTATTACTGGGCCCGAAAAATGCTGGCAGGTCATCCATGTCGCCATGTGCTACTGTGTTATGTAACTCAGTCCGCAAATATGCCATTACTTAAAATAGTCCACTGACATTAATCTGCAGATTATATAGAGGAGGGCCCAATTATATTTGAAAATAGTGTCGGATATGATCCAGCTTCCTTCCCGATTTCAAATCCCTTTTCCCAAATGCACCTCATGGAGTTCACCTCCCCACTTTTGCACCATCCCTGCACCCCCCCCCCCTCTACCACCCCTTTTTCAACGAGCCACATCCTGTGCAGTTAAGAAGGATGTTCGTCATCACAGGATTAGAGCTAAATGGCCCGACTTCCATGTGGACAAGGCCCCCAAGGTTACGGGTTGTGGTCGGGAGTTATTGGTCAAAGGGGGGATGTTGGGATGGATGCAGCAGCAGGACAAGGGATGTCCACCATTTGTCACTCATCCGTTATTTTTCCTCTAGGTCGGGACAAAGCACAAGGTCCACAATCAATTTTTACGATGTCGCCTTATCGTTCCGCACGAGCAATAGGCTCCTCCCTTTTTTATTTGTGTGTTTTTTTTAAACACCAAAAACGTGCTTGTTTGCTGACCCACACATTGGTCAGTGATGTCATGCCGCCGGAAACGGGGCCTGAGGTCAATAGTTCGAGCCACCACTGCAAACATATGACCCCCTTTTTTTTAAACTTTGGGTTTCTTCAAAGGGAGCCAGGTAATGGGGCAGATGCGACCCCTTGGGTTTTCTTTCGCGACTTCCTCTGCAAGAAGTTGAGGGGCGAAACTCGAGCCCTGCAGGGTGGTGGCCATCACAGCTGCTGATTTCCTGTTTACTCCAATCCAGGGGTCGGCAACCCGCGGCCCGCAAACTCATTTTTATGCGCGGGGCCCCCGCCGACAACCACTTCCAAGAAGGGTTTTTTTCTTCTTCTTCTAGCCCCCATGTTTGAACCGGACACTCAAAAAAAAAAAAAAAATTAGGAGCCCATTTGATTTTAACCCAAGAAAATGATTGGATCATGGAATTTCATTGCTGTAGGAAAATTTTCCCACAAAAGAAATTCCCATGCTCACTTTCTCTTCTAATTTCTCCCAATTCGTCATACTATTCCGGTCAGGTAATTTCGCTTTTTCCTGTTCAGCAGAATGCGTACTATGGAGCCTATTTATGAATCAAAATTTCGGCTGCATCCTTCTATGACTGGTCACTATACTCTTTTTAGGCCATGGTTTTTACTAGAAATGCCTGCTGCATGCAAACTTTTTTTTAACTAGTCCCATTTCCCACCGTGGCAGAGTTTCATGCTCAGACCATAACGTAAATCACATCTACCATCAAAGAAGTTATAAAAATACAAGATTAAAGAAATCTGTAAGTTTGTAGCAAAACTTTTTCCTTTCATGGCTGCAAGTAGGTGTGTCAATGCACTCTTCAGTGTTAATATGGCCCATACCACACCATGGTCTCTGAAAGACTACATAACAAATGGAAAATAAACCAATATTCTTAGCTATGAGTACATGAGCAGGATTGGCGAATAGAAATGACATGAATTATGAATAGAGCGGAGCAGGTGGGTTTATAATCGCAAGGAGCGGGCCAAGAGAATAAGCGAAGGTTATGAATGGGATTGTAATGCTGTGGCATGCCGGTATGTACTTGTATCCATTCCCATTCATTTGCACAGCATATGCACATTTTTGTTTAAAACAAGCTTCAACCTTGCCAAAACAATGGAGCTTCCCACTTTACCTAAACGTAATTTAAAGTACCAATGCCAGGCTTCTTCCAAGGTATTCTGTGTGATGTCAAATTATGTACAGTGTCATCATAAAGAGATATTCACAGGACAATGAACTATCCTACGAAATGTCCTTGGCAAAGTAAATGAAATTGATTTTGCTTACTGGAGTGTAGTTGGCATCTAATTATAGTTTGCATTGTTTGGTTCCATTGGACATGGGAATTTGAGAAGTTCCATCAGCACAATTCAGTGGAGGGTGGTCAGTAACTCCTGAATAATGGAACCCTACAGTAATACATTTACCTATTATGAAGATCAAATTCCCAGCATAATTTCTCCCTAGGAAACATCGTTAGGATGTGTGGCAGAAATTAAGTCCAGGTAATATGCTGTACTTCACAGCTGATGTGATTCTTTCCCATCTACAATCCCACTCTAAGTACATTCAATAACAACTTAAAAGTAGAACACAACCTGACTTATGCACATGGTAAATCGTCAGACTTTTAACTGTTCGGCAAACATCTGCAGGGCTCTGGGAGCCTTGACATAACATTGGCCTGTATGTAAGCAGCAGCCAGGCTGAATAGGCAGTTAAGTGTCAAAGCGAGATTATCAACAACACCAGAACCTCTACAAAAAAAAGTCGCCCATAAGGCCTGGCAGAAGCAAGAATGTGGCCTGAAATGCGTGTCAACCTCAGACTCTGCAGCGCAGGGGTCATCTTCCACTCACTCCTCTTACGTACAATCAAAAGCATACAATCCCAGAGGATTTTTACACACAAGTGGGATCAGCTCTAATGCAAGTTTTTAACAGAATATATTTCAACTGAGGCAAAGGATGTAGATTAATCTGAAGCCATACACAATAGAGAAGCATCACCAATGCTACTGCTTACATTGGAAATGTTCAGGGCAAGTATTGAAATGCCAATACATTAAGCCACGCACATGACACGTTACCATACGCTATGACGTGAAGTAGGTTTATGCAAGGGTTTATGACATAAAACTGAAAACAACTCAATTTCAAGCCACCACCAGGAAGTGCATATACATATTATATGCTCCAGAAAGCCCATGACAACTTTTCTATATGGTTCTAGGTTGATATGTGGCTAAAATGTCAAATCTGTCAAGTGATTGAAAAAGAGTTTGAGGATTTGCATGTCACGCTTTTGCTAAATGCATGTTTCACAACCATACGGAACAGATACGGCACTATTAATATTCACTTCTTACACATATGGCAATCCTTCCAACTGACCTGTCCAAATTGGTGCAACAAAACAACTTGAAGTTTCACCCACATTGAAATTAAATTGTGTTAAGACAGAAAAGATGAACATGTTACAAAGGCAAATGTATCTCTTGAACTCACAACATATCCATGATTTCAACAGGGGCAATTGATACATGAGTCTTCAGTGTAGTCATCCACCCAATTTGACAAATTTAGCTTGGCATAAATTTAGTTGTTTTATACAGTTACTTGTCAACAGGCTTAGGTCTGTCACTGATGGATGCCAAAGTGTCGAAATGTGTAAAAAGAGATAAGGGAGGAACATGAGATGCAGCCAAGTCAACCATGTGTATCTACATCACCATCAAGTGAACAGTGGGAGAACTTTTGGCACAATATGACTCACATCATTTGTCTCCAAAGCAAAGGATGAAGACAAGAGGCAAAAAAAGTCAAACCCAAAGGAACACTTTATCAACACCAAAACCAAAGCATAACATTGCCAGGAAATCAAATTAATCTAGCCTGTATTAACTGACACGTGATTTAAAAAGCATGGGATAGTGCCTTCCTTACCGGTATTTTAGATGTCCTCAGGAACTCGAGTAGGGCCTCCAGAGAGCCTAGAGTGGATGCTTGCACGTAGACTCCCCTTTCCTGCAACTTGATTGCGCCGAGGGCAGACTTGAGCTCCTTGGCTACCTCTTCCTTGCAAATGTCCACTTCGTCTGGGTGATGTGCCACGAGAATATTAAGCCCTGCAATGGTCTTCTCCAGATCCCTGGCAGCAATTTTGGCCCCTTGAGCTGCCTGCACCTCCTTGTGCTCTATATATGCACTCTTAACCCTCAACTCCTTCATAGGCTGGGGCATCAGGAGAGATCGAATTTGGGTTACTACTGGTCCGTCAGTGCCAGCCAACACGATGGTATCTCCTTCTCTTAGCCGTCCATTCACCAGGATGACATCCACAGTGTGTCCCAGGCCAGGGAGAGCCTTCACTTCCAGGACAGTGGCTTGTAGTTCCTCAGTGTATGAGAGGCGCTTGGCCAGCATCCCCTGGCAGAGGTTCACCAGCAGTGCCATCAGATTACCCATGCCATCTCCACTAATTGCACTGGTGGGCACCATTGACACGTATGAACGTTGGTCAGGGTTCTCATAAAACAAAGCAGCATTCAAGCTCTCTTGTGCAAATTGGACAATCACTTCCTTTGTGCGTTGTTCAAATTCCATCATGGTGTTAGGGCTCTGGCTTTTCATGAGATCACGGATATCCTTCTTGTTGTTTGACTTCCAGTCATACAGCCTTCAAAAAGTAATGTATCATGAGTGATGATACCTCATGCTACAAATTACCAGAATTACCGGACATGGACACAGGATAGAAGGGATAAATCTTAGGTCCATTGATGGTCATTATTTTGGTCAGTAAGAGTTACTGCAATGGGTATAATTTATTTCGGAGAAAAATGAGATTCCCTGCACTTGAATATCCCACAAAAAGCATCTATGATCACAATACTTAAAGTTCAGTACTCTTGCTAGAAGCATGGAATATATTCTGGGAGCCAGAGGTTAACCATTCGCATAATCAGGTAAACCCGATCTTGGGTAATCAACAGCAGGCCTTCATAGGCCCTTGCATTAGTGATCACACATAATCCTGAGTAATTTAAGTAATTGTCCTGAAGATAGAGTGGTTAACCTCTTAATTGGGAAAGTCTGAGTACTTGCTCCCCAGGACAATTGCTTCAATAACAACCAAACTAATGCTAATGCCTCAAGACCAAATGTGTGCTGCAGATGGTAAAACTAGAGTTGCCTGGTCCCATCTTCTTAAAACTGGTAAAACTGGAAATTTGGACTGGTAAAACTGGTAAAACTCTTAAAACTGGTCCCATCGTCCTCACAATTCCATCTCTAAATAACTTGTGACGATATAGGATTTCTTACTCTCTCACCTGTCAATCTTGTTGAGTGCGACAATGAAAGGTGTTTTCTTGGCCTTCAGCAAGTTTATGGACTCGATAGTCTGTGGCTCCAGTCCATGCATCATATCCACAACCAGTACAGCCATATCACACAAGGATGAACCTCGAGAACGGAGATTGCTGAAGGACTCATGCCCTGGGGTGTCAATAATGAGAAGACCGGGCAGCTTCAGATCACTTTCCTGGAACTACAAGATATACATCAGAATCATGTAACTTTTTAAAACATAAATAAAAAGGCCAAGAATTTTAAATGAGCACAACCTGCCAACTCCAAAACCTAAATTATAACAATATAATGAAAATGTACCATGATCAAGACTCAGGACGTTAGCTAGATCTGACTAAGATTGTGCAGTAATCTGCATTTTCGCTTTCTAATTCCAATCAGAACCCTGAATTTTCTGCAATATTTTGAACTGCACACACTCCTTGACATGTTTGGTAGTAAAATAGACGTCATGATGAGATAAAATGTTTTGCAAATTTGACAGGGATAGTTAAAGTAGGACAGGACAAATTTTCATGGTGAGAGCTAGTTAAAAATGACAGCTCAAATGCCCCCAATTGCCCCTAATGTTTTCTTTCAAATGCGTCTCAAGAGATGCTGCCTTACAAGTAGGCAGCTTCATGTGGCCTCTTAAAATGGAAGGGGATTCAGTAACAAGTGAGACAGAGAAACCATTCCAACACAGAAGCAGTCCAAAATTTGACCCAGAAAGCTAATTTTCTAATCTATTTGAAATTTAACAGATGTCACATTCCATTAGCATTGACGTTACATTCAGTCAACACAGGGCTAACAATGCAAAGCCCATACTTTAACTTAATAGCAGCCAGCTTGAATCGTGATAAAATGGCAGCATCTGGAAAATGCAAAATGCACTTTCATCTCTTTTGAACGAAGAAAGGCTTTGAAGCTGAATTATCATCAAATCAGTGAATCTGTAAATTTGGTCAAAAATGTATACGGGCACGATTATGATCTCGCAGCTTTTGTTGACAAACAAACCTCTTTGACCATCTTGCTCTGTTCGTTGATGGCTTCTATTGGTACATTAGTGGCACCAATCTGCTGCGTAATCCCACCAGCCTCCCCATCCTGTACATGAGTTCTCCTCAGCTTGTCCAGAATCTTGGTCTTGCCTGTGTCGACATGTCCTAGGACACAGATGACAGCTGCCCTAAGAACATCTGGGTTCCGATTGTTCTCTGCATCCTCCCTCCTCTTCCGAATCCTTTCCACGGCCTTTGCTCGTTTCTTCTCAGCATCTGTCCTCCTGTCCTCTTCTTCACTCTCACTACTCTCTTCACTCTCACTGGTGGCCTCATCACTAACCTCTTCGCCATTCTCAGGCTTCTTATCTGACTTGGGTGTTGGAACAGCACTCGGCTTAGATGCCACAGCTGGAGCCTCTTCAGCTTGTTCTGAAACAGTATCTTCTTAATGAAAATGCAGGATAATCTTTAAAGATAACATCTGTGCATACTTGACTCAGGAGTGTCACAATGCCAACAATACAAATATGAGCTTAATTGTGACATGCAAAGTAGACTGGGTGGGATGAAAGGTGCACACTTCCTATTGAATTTAAGTTACTTGAGACATCCTAATGTGAAATTAATTAACGCAATTATCTCTCTCAAGGGGCCCATGTCAACAAATTCAATGAGGGTAACTTTGCCTTCGACTATCTCAAGGAACCTCGACCTGAGAGAAAGTCTGTACCTATCACGCCACTTACGTCAAATTCATAGTGTAATGCTAACAAAGAATGCAAGGATTTTTAAAATGCCAGTATTAATAATATCTCTGTCTGAGCCAAATCAGGGGTAGGGATAAAATTATTGGCAATGTATTGCGGCAAGAGATATACAGTTAGCAATGGGCTTAGGCCTAATTCAATGTTGCAACCATTAACAACAGAGGAATGCTGATTCGCAGATAACTGCAGCAGCTGAGTTAAAAAGGCCTTCTTGTAGGTCTTTACAAGAAAACCTGGTTTGGCACATAATATACTTTTGTTATGAATGGGATTTTCAGAGATATAACCCTGGCTTTCAAAATTCCCCACATTCTCTGTCCGCCAATACAATACGGAGTAAGGTTACTGCCACACCTTCTTCTGACGAATCTTGATCCCATGTGTCTTTGACATCCTCTTCCCCACTACTCTGATCCCAACTGTCCTTTACGTCGTCTTCCTCCTCCACACTTTCCTTCTCAGCAGGACTTTGCTCCTTGTCCACAATCTCCAACTCCACTTTGTTGCCATCCTCCCCACCTTCCTTCTCCTCACCCTTTTGGTCCTCTTGCTTCCCTCCCTCCGTCTTACGCTTGCTCCTGTTTGGCCTTGCACCTGTGCCAGGCTTGGGCTTCTCCTGCCTTAGCCCTGGAACGATTATACCCTGGGCTTGCAGTGCTTCCAATGTGGCCTGTGCCCTGGCCCTGTCAGCCTTCTGCTTTGGAGTGAGTAGCTTTCCTTCTTGCTTCAGTCGGGCACGCTTTTCCTTTTCTTTCTGCTTCTTCAGCTCTTTTCTCTCTTGCTCCAGCCGAATCTAGGTGGTAGAGTAATGACATGTAATGGTCATGTTAAAATTTAAATCCTCCCCCCAACGTTTTTTTTTTTTTTTTGCTTCAGATGTGCTGTAGACCAAGGTAAGTTATTGTGGTTCTGCTGATGTGTATCTAATTAATTGGAGGCCATGTTGCCAGGACAGGGGGACCAGCAGTATTTTAGTTTCAGAATGTCGCATGAAGTAAGAGTACAGATAGTCTTTGACTTATGTAGAGCCGGACTCACACACAAAATTGCGAAATTTACCAAACTAATAAAGTAGAAACATCCCAAAATTACAACATTTGTTGCAGGCTCGGGGTCCCAGGTTGCCAGTCCCAGAGCCAATTGAGAATATACAGATTGGCAAAGCCACAATACCGTTCTTTGGACTGCAGTGCCCAAGATGGGGCATCCTACAACCACAGATACACCAACACAACTTTTGCCAGGTCCTACCACCCAGGGCCGGGCATCCAGCACAAGTGCTGTGGTTTCAGAATTTCACGTGAAGTATTTCATAAAACACAACTCCAAGTTACATAAAACTTCACTTATACAAACTGTTCAGGAATGATTCATCCACTTACGGATGAGGGGCATTCATAAAGTTCTAAGCCCAACCCTGAAGGTGTGCAAACCATCCTTATGGAACATGGCTTTCGGCTAAATTCTCAAATTTTTTTATATGCTGTAGAAAATAAGATGGTAATAATCAATTCTTAACATTGCGCCAAGACCTGAAAATCATCAGGTCACCCGCTACATCGCGTCAAAGGGCAGCCTACCGGTCCCTCATAAGGTTCACCAAATGTGGTACCAATGGAACGGGCGTGATTAGCTGGTTCTGAAAAACCCCACATGTTGACCCCAGGTCACTCGCTACTTCGGGTCAAAGATACAATATTAAAAAATTGGGGGAATTCAGCCGAAAGCCATTTTCCATAAGTATGGTGCCACGTCCTTACTGGTAGAGGATGGTACACCATGCAGTGCAACTCTTGCAATAACCGCAGCATGTCGTATCATTCAGATCAGAGAAAGATACGAAGCAGGAAAAAATCAGGTGCGGCGTCACGTGCAATGCATTTGTCATGGTTGGGCTCAGAACTTTATGAATGCCTCTTGTAAGTTGGAAACCTGGCTCCAATTTACATAAATTAGTGGGCTGCTTGTATATCCTCCTGAGACCTGATGTCGTCAGAATGGGGAACTAGCCTTGGTCTGGGATTTGGGATTTTTGTTCATAACTAGCTAGCCCATGCCTGTAAACATACATTCCATCACTCTGTTGCATCAAAATGACATTACTGGATAAATTACGGCACATTTAAAAGTGCCTTCAAAATTGGCGGGAAAAACGCCGGAGCCAATCGAAAGGGTACACTGAAATGCCTGGTTGACTGCGAGAGATGAGGAATTTGACTTTGAATTAACCGCGGACACGACGGAAAGCATTCGCAAGGCGGCTGTAGGCCATCGAGGTGGAGAAAGGGGGCCTTCATGTGCCGAATTCGGGTGACAGATGATTCCTGCCAGTTGGCACCCCTGCCAGCCCCTAAGCTGATTGAGCGGCGTGAAGTAAATACGCGCCCCGGCCGCTATCTTGCTCATGGAATGGGACGGTTGCTAACCACAGCGAATCATTTTACAACAATGACGGGGCGCGTTCTATAACATCATTTTTGCGTTCATTTCACTTCGCGTGACGTCAACATTTTCTAGGGAAACAGTGACGTCACCATTTCCCTACATAAAAACCCCAATTACTCAGGAACTAAAGCTGATATCTTAAAACGGAATATGCCAAAAAATCCAAAAAATATGGGCGAATTTATTATATAGTTTCCAAAATGAAGGCTACTTCCCCATTATTTCCACATTGGCAAAAAAAAATCGGTCCTAATGTTCGCATTGGTTGTTTGTCATAATTTTTGTCAATATTTTAGAACAATGTTCAGAAAATGCAATAGGAACTGGCATTGCATTACTAAATCCTTCTCGGGTCTCAGGAGGATATGACACATCAATAAAACACTCCAAACAGTCTTTTCTGAAGCTGTTCATGACTTTCCCACCTTTTCCAGTCTTTGAGCCTCCATTTCAGCCAGTTGCTTCTCCTTCTCCTCTTCTTCTCTTTCTTTCCTCTCCTCCTCTTCTTTCATCTTCTTCAGAGCTTCCTGCATGGCTAAAATGGCTTTCTTTCCAGGACCTTTACGCTTGTCATCCTTGTCTTCCTTGCCCTTCTTCTTCTTCTTCTGCTTATCATCTGTTGAGACGATATCTAAGTGTCAATGCCTCAAAAAAAAAAAGAAGTTCACACTCACCATCTTCATCTTCACCCTCCTCTTCCTTATTCTCCTGCACCTCAGCCCCTCCTTGTGCTTCTTCTGGAGCTTCCGCTTCCACTGCAGCCTCACCCTTGAGAGCCTGCTCATGCAAAGTAGGATATTGTAAAAGATGTGTGAAGAATTTAAATTCTTATTCCAAAAGTCCCAATAAGCAATGCTGGAGCAATATGTTGAGAAGGCCAATCTTCAGTGTGGGAAAAATGATTTATATTCAAGTATGAACAAGTGAATAAATTAATTTTCTTCACACTGCAAAACAAGGATACCCTAATATGGCTCTGATATGATATTTTTCCTTCAGTTCATCCACATATTATATCAAACTCCATTTCAAATTGAACTCTTCAGTGCCACTAACCTTTTGAGCCTTCTGCCTCTCGCGCTTCTCCTTCCTTTTTTGGGCAGCTGTCTTCCCTTTACCCTCTCCTTCCTCTTCTTTTGCTCCTTCATCTTCCTCTCCACCCACCTTCTTGCTCTCCACTTCTTCCTTCTCCTCCTCTTTCTTGGCCTGCTGTTTTCCTTTTCCACCTTCTTTCTTCTTCCCCCCTCCACCTCCCAATTCTAATTCGGCTAAAACCCTCTCTATCTCATCCTCTTCCTCATCTCTCTTCTTCTTCCTCTTCCCCTTCTTGGCCGTTGCACTTGCCCCACCTTCATCATCGACTGGTACCTTCTGTGCCTTCTTCTTGGGCTTGGACTTTGGTTTCACTTCCTCTTCTTTGTCCTCATCCTCATCGCTATTTACATCCACATCTTCCACTTGGAGGAGAGCAAAAGCAGATTTTGCAGAAGCTTTACCTTTTCCCTTCTTCTTGGCCGGTTTGGGAACAGGCTCTTCTTCTTCATCGTCCTGATCATCATCATTATCGCTTTCCATGGCAAATGCAGCAAATTTTGATTTGATGGCAGGCTCATCCTCTTCTTCCTCATCTTCATCATCAGACACCTTTTTGGGCTGAAAATTGAAAAAAAAAAAAATTTAACCTTTAACATTTGCATTTTCCCCACATGTCCTGGCCTTGCTTCCAAATCAACTACTTCAAGGCAATGAAGAAAAAGGTGTTGGAGAGAGGTCAAGTTTACCTAACCTTGGGGAGCCAGAGTTTAGCTATATTAGAATCAAGTGACATTTTATGGGCCCTGACTTCTAAATTACCCATAGCAAATATAATTTCTGGATGCCTCGCAAGATACTAAAACCTAAGTAACTTTTTCCTGGGAGATCAAAATAAATGCACACTTGCCAATATGCCATACAAAAAATGTCACGTGAAGTGCGATCAGTGGATACTGTAAAACACTTACACAATGTCAAAGCTCATCTACACACTGATCAATAGTAACTCAGAACGAGTAATAAATCCTTGCCATTAGTAACCAGTCTAAACAACTAACAACAAGGTTCCACCCCTTGTTCTGGATTTACTATTGATCTACTGACATGTAGCTCTGAGTTGGCTACAGTATGCAACAGGAAGTCTTGCCTTGTTATCTCCAGAAATTATAAGACCATTGTAGTAACCATTGTAGACAATATTGATAGGAATTCTTCATAATCTGATTTACACAGGTAATAGTCTAATAATTTTCTAGAATTTTTTTGGCACTGAACAATACACTATAGTAAATGTACCTTCTGCTTCTTTCCCTTTTTCTGCGCTGGTATCTTTGACTTGCTCTGGGAGCCATTTTGCTCAGAGGCTTCCTCTTCCTCAGCAGGTGGCTGTCCATCCTTACTCCCTTTTCTGCCCTTCTGCTTTTCTTCCACTTCCTTTATGCTTCCTGCTTCCACCTCTCCATCTTCATCCCTGCAGATATAAAAAACAGATTCTCTGTCAAATAGCTAGCCTGTGCAGGTCTGTTTCACTAATGCGTTTCCAACATTGTCAGGTCTATTAAATGCAGACTGTGTGACCCTAGTTTCACTTTAACCCACACAAAGAGGGAGTAGTCAGCCCTCTGTATCCAGGAGGTTCCACATCAGCAGAATTGACCAAGTGTGGTCAAAACCATTCACAAAAAAGTATAACTCAGAGAAATGGATTTTAGGGATCGTAGTTACATGGGCCAGAGACTCAGCATTCCGCATGTCATCTGTTTACAGAATGAAGTAAACTCATTCTGCGAGCAACAACACGGCAAGTTAATGTGTTCCAATTGCTGCCTCCAAGCATAAGGACACCCAACTTGAGTGTTAACTGCAATAGCAAATTATATGTGCCAATACATTAACCACAGCCCATGGGAATTTCCACCTGGAATGACAGCACTTGCACCAGATTGCAACATCTTCACTCTCTGACCTAATATCTTTATTTATTTATTTATTTATTTTATTTATTGTACCCCGTGATGACCCTTATGGGTTCTATAGGGGGGTGGTACACCACCATTTTTCCTCAATTTTCTAAGTTAACTTCACTCCGGTGCAGAGAAACAAGGACGTTGGGTAAGGATAGGGATTTTTGGGGAGGGAACATCTCTGCCCTAATAGTATAGCAACAGGTAGTCTCTCACATGTTTCATAGGAACTGACCAAGCCCAAATCAATGCTGATTAGCATACTACAAGGTGACTTCATTCATTTTCATGTATCTTCACTGTAAATCCTTTTATTTCTTTTACTCTTCAGAGGAGGCAGTGCAACGTTGGGCTTCACTCAAAAACACAAATAAAACCAGGCCTGAAAGTGTGCTTCTATCTTCTCTGGCAATGTAAAGCAAGGTTTTGTATGGTCTGTTCACACAACCCCTTCTGTTTACTTGAGAGCAGAAGACGCAGATGTCTAGAGCCAGGCCACGACTGGTAGCTAAAATTGCCAGCACATATTTTCCTCCTGGATGTATATTTTAGCCACAAGTACATCTGATCACCCAAAATATCAACAAACCAGCAGCACTTGTAATGTCAGCTGAAGTACGTTTTGCGAACAGAAGAAGCTGCATGAACAAACCTTTACATCAAGAATTAATCGAATAAGACCTAATTTGAGGGGTCTTGAGATCAAAAACAGCCAAGTCCACTAGGAAAAACTGATCATAAAATTAGCAAAAATGGATGATTGCTTAACTTTCACTGGTACAATCTTGAAAGTTCAGCTACATAATCAAAATATGTGCAATCAATACCCAATGCCATTAAATTACATAATTGCTGACACTCATTTGTGTTACACACCCCCCCAATATTAAACTTGCAAGAAATGCATTGAAAGACAGGCTGGCACCTTCATTACGTGTGCTGAATGTGATGTTTCAAGCATTTTCTTGTCCTGAGCAAGGGTTATTAAAATAAATAAAATAATAAATAAGAATTTTCTCAAATTCCGTCTACTTTAAATACAGTGCTAGTTACTGCTAATGTACTGCTAACTTAGCAGTACCAGTGTTAGCAATGGTACAGTCCCGCGCATAAAGTTGGAGACGCTGCAGGCCTTCTCCTTTATCAGACTGAAATTAATGGACTCCTTTTGAGGTAGCTGCATTATAGGCCATGTGTTCATGTATTTATAACCGTACATTTGGACGGTGATATGCAATAATGGGTCAACCCACAAAAATGTCAAAATTGAGTTAAGCCCAGGAACATACACCCAAAGGATAGTACTTCATTATGTTAAAATCATGTGAAATCAGCATACTTCTGCCATAAATGACCGAACACTGAATTAATTTCACATGTATGACCTTCAAAGCCCCTTTTCTCAAAACTGTGGGTTGACTCATTATTGGATCCATTTGATACCGCAGCGGCAGTGATTGGCAGAGCACCCTGCCGTCTCCAACACTGTACATCTAAGTTAGCAGTGGGATGAACCTGCCAGAAGCTTGTCTGCTGCAGATTTTAAATTCCTGGCCAACCATTTTCAATTTCTGTCACCTCGACTGTCAATTTGTATAACAATGTGATTTTGCTGCATGCATGTTTCATTGTGTAAGTGTTGCGCTGCGTCTGGATGCTCTAAACGGCTGCGGTGAAGCTTCCTAGCGGCAACAGCTGGCAAGGCTGATTGCATCGGAATGTGCCAACAGTGTTGGGTGTGTACGGCCATACTCACAGTCCGTCTCCCAGCTCTTTCTTCCCTCCCCTTTTCGCCTTCCCCATATCTTCCCCGGTGCGCTGATCTCATGTAGCAGTAGGTCCTCCTTCTGCTTCTTCTTCCTCTTCCTCCTCCACCGCCTGCCTCGCCTCCTCCCCAGAGCAGGTGATGCTCCGACGCCGATAATAATGCCGAGTGGATGGGGAGCACGAATGTTTGGGCACAGTCGAGGGAAGAACCCCCAATGCAAAAGGCTTATAGTGACAACAAGGATTATTCGGGGCAGCAAAGAATAGTAGTGAAGACGAGGCCTCACTGTTCCACGCCAGCCACACAGTGACTCAAAAAAAAAAAGTGATGGCCACGGATATATCGATTCTGAAACACGTATCGATATATCGCATCATCGATACCACGCCGAAATAACGGCACATGATGATGAACTTTGACCCTTCCTGTTTTTTTAGCAAGTTACGCACAAAACCGACCCGGTTCCAAATTAAAACTGCGTTTTTATTGCACAGCCTAGAGCCATGTAAGAGTGTCGATATGTTGCGTCACATATTAATCGATACGATAATATCGTTTGATCACTACAGTCAAGTTCGGCCTTTCACCACATGTGGCGCTGTTGATCGGAAAATATTTGATAAGCTGCTTATAGCTACTGGGAAATAAGCTGCTTGTTTTTTAAAGACGCATGTAGCTCCACGTAGCGGTTCAAAATTTTTGATAACGGCTACAATTAGCGACTTACAACTTATTTTTTGATATCCTCGGCTCGTAGAGGAAGAATTTGTCATGTATAATCGGTATAATATATTCAGTGGTTACATTTCCTCCTAGTTATCCGCTGGCAACCCCAGTCTATGAAGGATGATGATGGCAGAGGGCGCAATTAATGTTTCCTCACTTGTGACATTACTAGAATATCGATAATTTGCAATTATTTGCTTTCAATAATAGGTTGATGGATTAGCATTTAGTGAAAGAACGTGTGAGACCTTTTTTTCCTTCTTAAAAAAATGTATTGTTCGTCGCTATACAAAATTGCATTACAGTACAAAGGTGTTGAGGTCATAAGTTCGTTTCTAATAATGTTTTCACTTTTCCTGCACTCTCAGGAGCTGTCTTGGGAGTGTCATCATCAATCATTTTAATATTTGCTGCGTATTTGTATTTGGCCATCTGGGAAACAGCGATCAGAGCCGTTGCTGTTGCGGTTATCAAGTGGATTTTTAAGCTGAAATGTGGAAAAAATAATTATTGTTTATGATAACTTATTGATTCATATGAATGGCTTTTCTGATTTATTATGATTTTAGACTACTCAACCTGAAATCTGACATGTTGTACACCCAACAGGAGCCTCTTTCTCCACAAGATTCTTCCCAAACGAGGCAGGAGGAGTCGATCAGGAGGCCAAAAAGAGTCGGAGTAGGAAGAACCGCCAAGGCAGCTGCTATTGTACTAAACAATCCGAGAGCCACAGATTTATCTTCAGGCTGAACACACCTGTCATGTACAGGTTAATTGGAACCAACAGCAACAATTAGTATTGTAATTAGCCTATAATTATCGCAATGATTCTTGTACAACTTGCATAAGCTTGGGCTATCTGTATAATGATTAATAATATTCAGAATAATATTGCCAACAAATGAGAGTATATACCTGAGATCTATGATTATGTTGCCAATAAATGTGGAGCTGATTAAACCATTAAGGAGAGCTAAGCAAATCTCGTAGGTGAGTAGCTCCGAGCAAGGTCCTCCACAAGAGCCGGTGTATAGAACGGTCCCAGGGCTGTCCAGACAGGTGCAGTTTCTGTAGCCGTAAATTCTTAAGGTGTCGATTTGTCTCAAGGTTTCTTGGCAGCCTGCGTGACAAGCAGAGAAGAATGTCTTGGAGGAAGTGACGGTGGGGCCTTCTAAGCAGACGGGTGCAAACACTTCAGTGGTACACTCGCACTCCTTGTTGCACCGAGGGTCAAACAACTCCAAGCTGAAAAGTGACAAATTGCAAGAAAGTTGTATATAGCCTATATACTCGTACACCATGGCTTTTTTAGTTTAAAAACGAACCTTCCGTCGGGAAGTAATTTTCCAGGAATTTGATGGCTTTTGTCGCAGGATATGAACGTCAACCCGATGACACCTATAACAAAAATCCAGTTTGTCACTGCCAGACAGACAGCTAGTCTGCGAGCAGTCGGAGGAAACTTTTGCATCAAGATTCCGGCTATCAGAACTCCGCCAAATGATGATATGTATGAACCCATGCCTGCAATGAATGTAATGTAATAATGGCTGTTGTACGAAATCAAATTTTAATATGGGCAGGGACAAAATGACGTGCATGCCCTACTTTATAATTACTGTTCAATTACCAGCATGTAGTGAAGCGTCTGCCTTTGAGATGTGGAATTGGTGTTCCATGTACTTTGCCATCCAGTTGTCAAGTACGAGAGCTCCAATTGCGTCAAAGATGGATGTGAAGGCGGAACATATCAGCAATGGATTCTTGGAAAGTCTGACCACAGTTGACCACAATTCTGCAACAACGAACATTATTTTGTACAGTCTGTAATACATGTCGTGCAGTGAAGGGTTTACCTCGCAATTTAAATATGGCGCATATGCTTCGTTCAGATATTTCCTCATTACTTACGCGGTCTTCAGTTTCCTTCTGGGGCAGGGATGGTTTACGATCTCTTGATATAAATACTCTTCGTTCAGCATCCTCTTCAGTCGCTTGCTTTTTTAATTTTTGAGGGAAGAGTCCCATACCCAACCCACAAAAAATGAACGTGGTTCCCATAATTGCAAAACCTAACCACCATGCCCCAATCCATCTCGGATCATCGTCTGTTATGCCTGCAATGAAATGTAAAATATTATTGTGACCATTCGTGACACAATAAGTTAATATTAGCCAAGATGCAAGTTTGTGTCCGGTTCTTCAGTCGGTATTGTCCTTTGGTCCACCTCATATAAGTATACTGCATGGCGATGTTTACTAAGTTATATATACATAGCATAAACTATAGTATTATGTCAGAGACATAACCAGTAACGTGCTGTAAGAATAAGTAAGACTGAAATAACCTGGATCTATGTTGACATAGATGTAAATACGCAGGCATAATGAACTTAGAAGCTGCCCACACAAAGGCCCCAGTCGTCTTATTGTTGCGGCAATGGCTGAAAACAAAACGTCAATGTAGTGTTAAATTATTACAAAAATTCTTCATAATATTATGCAGCATGTAGACTACAACAATGTATCTTATAGTTGTCCACATTTTACTGCTCTTCGACTATTCATGAAGGGTGTTGACCGGACACTTACTTTATGCTGTAGTCCACTTACATAGATACATTGGAGAATTTCTTTTCGAAACGGAATCATCCATGTATGGTACGCCTATTGTGTATAACAGGGTTGGACCAATATCTGGAAAAAGTGGGTAATTGCAATAAATCCACGATTACAGCGGCCGTTCAATCAAGTTCAGCCTTTTGGCTTCCCCCGAAAACTGAAAGCGCTGATTAAAAAAAAAAAATCCAAAAAAGTAATGTTTGGGTTAACTCCACATTGTGGCTTAAGAAATGGGATTTACTGAGCGATTAAGTTGATTTGTCTAGAAAAGGTGGTTCCTTATACTATAACAACTTGACAGTCAGATTTTCATTTTTAGAGCCAAATAATTATGCTGTTGCAATACTGAAAGGATCATTATTATTGCAATGTCTTGATATTTTTTTTGCAATAGATATTTTCTAGAGACATTTTTATAGCTAGTTGCACGTTTTCTCGGAAGTATGACAAATATAAATAAGTTTTTCGCCGACAACTAGCTGCATTAATAATAATTACTTGTAGTACTTACCAACCAAGGCGAAAGCAACGAACAATATCCCGATGGCGAGTACTTGTGAGCCACTCTCTTCTGCGGAACACTCTTTCTGATTCTTGCTGATGCCATCATTCAGATAGCAGAGCATGTCTGATCCTCCATTAGTCGCCTCCGATGAGGTTTTGCCATTGTTGGCTATACTGGTTGAAAAGCTTGGGACGGGAATGACGAGGTATCCAATAACCATCAGACTGCAGTAGGTGGAGATGATGAAAAGACCAATGGCCTGCGATCTAGGCCGGTTGCTTCGGCTTCCATAAAAACTGATTAAGAGGACTAACATGACGGGGACTATCTCGGACACTGTCAGAAGCATGCCTGACTCTTGGCTACTCAATTGAAAGTGGCGCTCTAGTGAGCTCATGATTCCCACAATGTAAGTACCCATCATTCCTGCAATCAATTATTATTACTTGAATATTTACGACACCAATAAACACATGAACCACGTAGACTATAATAATTATTATGCATGAAGCTATGTAGTTGTCGATATGAAAAGCTAACCTTGAAATATGGCGACAATGCTCAAGTAGGCCAGGTACACTTTTGCACTTGCCAATCGCTGCAGGAAGTTGGGGTAATAGTCAATGAGAATACTGCCACACTGGTACACCCTTGGGTCTTCTTCCTCTTCCACATTGTTGTCGCCCTCTGCTGTTGCTTCTGCCATGACATCAGTTTAGCCTATAATAATAAAGTGCTAACGTCTAGTTTTGGGGGCTCTTGAGGTACAAATATTTTTCCTGCAGACATGCTTTGCTCAAACTTTTTTTTTGGATTAAAACCAGTTTAACTATTTTTCTGTTAAATGATAATAAGCTATTGATATGATTCATAATAAAAAAGACGGAAACGAGCCTACCACTGTCGATTGTGCCTGTTGGGAATTCCTCGGGCTATATTCAAGGATTTGCATAAGCAGATAATTTTATGCTAAATGGCTGGGTCAGAGAGAAAATATTATGATTTTGACAAGCAGTGACGATGGATAGGATTCCTTCAATAAGTACACCTTGCTGTACACCGCTATACCTACAAGTTGTAGCACTTGGGGTGTAGGGGGAAATGGGAACGAGAAGAGATAATGAATTAAAGATAGATAGGGAGACACAGATAGATAGAGAGAAGATATTATAGGCTACGACCTATAAATAAATGTCTCAGAACAAGCAAAACAAAATCGATCCACGAAGAGATCTGTACTTAATTGTGTTATGAATGGCAGATTACCAAATATTACAGTTCGGTTATTTTTGATCACTGGATAAAAATTACCAAATGTAAAAGATAAGGGGTTGTCCTTGACCACTTGCGACTGCCACGTGCAATGTACGTAATTTTAGAAATGGAAGGAAAATAATTATCATTTGCCAAGTGCACCCGTCATTCCAAGGCGGTCACCCATCCAAGTATTACCCGGGACCTACATTGCTTGACTTCGGGGATCGGACGAGAACCGGTGCTTTCAACGTGGCATGGCCCTTGGCTAGATAGTGGTGATCCATGGTGGTGATAGTGGTGGGGATACTTGGATAAAGCATGTGTGGGTATGTGCACTGCATAGTGCGTATAACGACCGTCTTCCTGTCGTATCTCAGTCAGGCATAGCAGTTATATAGAAGCGCACAAGGTGGGGCACGCAGGAGGGTTTTGAAATATTCTTGCAATCGATATATAATTTATTTAAATCGACTCTGTAAGTGAGTATGATGGCATAGATATTCACATTGGAAGGAAAATGCACGGGATTTCCTAGTGTATTGGATTGATTGTCAGCTTCGATAGAAATTTAACAAATTTTTAAGATTTTGTGTGTACCTCGAAGAATCTTGAGCTGCTGCAATCTAATAATATTAATAGTCATATATGACCAATGTGCTCAACCCAGTTGTTTTTGAAGTTGTCTGAAAAACTTTAATCAGACCAGCACCTCTTTTATAAAGGTCTGCATTCACATAGGAAATAAAATAACAAGTGATTGCAAAAAGCATTATTTTTAGTGTCGGAACATGTTTGGTAGAAATGTATGAATTTTTAGGTTTTCCCCGTGTGCACCATACAGCATTTTTAGGTGTCACTTTCCAGTGAAAATCATGTTGAATATCTCGTAAATGTCCTATAGTAATCCTTTGATGGAAAAGGGTGGGGGAATCTTTAAGTTTTCATGAACATCAAGATTTAAGAAAAACTTGAAAGCAAAAATGTACAACTCAGTAATCAATCGATTTGTTGTTTACTGTAGGCAGTGGCGAGGAATAATTGTGTTCATGTTGATTAAACACTACTAGTTGTCATTCCACATTATTTTGTCATGTGAATCGTCCTAAAAATAAAGGCATGTTTAAAGAAACAGTCGAGAAATATTTATGCACTTAAACTGAGTTCCGCAAATCTGGAGGTTCCTTTGGGTTGTTTGAGGTTTAGTATATCGATCACCCCCCATATGGCCTCTTTATACATATTATTTTGCAGTAAATCTGACAGAATATACTAAGCAACTACAAGCGTTGTCTAACACGACTATAGACACAGGCAGTACAGCCATCACCTATGTAATTACCATCCCGTTAGCGTATCATTATACCACCCCCTATATACACCGAGCCTGTCACACCTTGAGCAGAGTGACATGAAGCTCTGCGGCGGGATATTAGGACCTTTGACGTCAATCCAGAAGCACCAATAGGCTCACGACTAGTAAACAAGCTGTTACAAGGATATAAATGAAATTCAGCATAGTTTCGCTGATAGTTCCAGTGTGCATAGCAATAATTCTTAGGAGTTGTTTGCATCAAAAATATAATTATATATCTTTTGCGTAAATCACCAAATATGAATGGTGCTGTGCTATTTGTGTGTTGTGTCATCTTAATGTCGGTTTCTGGATCAAATGTGACCATCCAGATCGACTGTCCAGAGGATGTGACCTTGTCCGACATGGTCTCTCATCTGGAAAGAGGATAGTGTGGTCTGGTGGTGTCGACGGACTGGACCCACCTGAACCCACCGATGGAGAGACTGGTGATTGGTCGGGCTGAGGAGTACAGCCCGATCCAATTGGTCCGGATGGGGGACGGGATATTCCCCCACTCCTTCGAGGACCACCCTGAACTGACGGGACAGGACCAGATGCTGGACTGGAGGACTGTCCCTCCTTCCCTCATGTCCAGGGTGGGGACTGGGACGCACTGCACCGGACACCTGGTGCTGGTCAAGGAGGCCTCGTCCTTCCCAGGGCTGCTCATCCACACCTCCACCGTCGCCAGGGTACAGCCTGGGGAGGACTGGTTCCTCATTCACTTTGCTTCAGGTCATGGGTCGCATCAGAGGCACGGGATCATCACCTCTGTCCCTGCCACTGGTCTCAGGCTGAAGGTGGTCACCAGTCCCACGGGGGAAGGAGGGAGGCTGAGGATGGAGGACACTTGCTTCTTCTGCGGGGATGGGGGGACGCCACGGGTCAGGCCACTGGGGGACTACCAGGTGGGTCAGGGTCACAGGCTGAAGGGTCTCTTCAGAAGCAGATTTGAACACATGAACGGGAAGAAGGTCAGGGTAGGGACATATTTGGACATCTTCTTCGACAAGGCCAAGAAAGTCCTGAATGAGCATGGAGAAATGGCAGTTAAGTCGCCGCTTGCACGCGCACTGTTGCTGATGGAAAGTAAGCTTAACATGAGGGTGGAAGTGTATGTGAAGAACCTGCAGAGTGATGACACTGAATATCAGCTGCAGAATGGAACCTGGGTTGGTCTTCTCGCCGACATGTTATCTGGAAAAGCTGACATGCCAACTGCTCTGTTCCTGTCCGAGAAGACGCTTCCTTACCTGCTGAACCCGCATCCGTATGGTTATGCACATTTCACCTTCTTGACCCGACACCCCGAGGGAGTGATCAACTGGAGGGTCATATACAGACCCTACCCTCTGGTCTTCTGGGTCTGCTTCATGGTCACCCTCGTCCTGGTCACCCTGGCCGTCAACAGACTCTCTCTGTGGACATCCGGACGAGACGAGCAACAACTTCACCGACCTTTGACCTTCCTCCAATCCATGGGTCTCGTCCTTAGTCACCTCCTGGAGCAGCACATCCACTTTCCCCACACCAGACGGTTCCTGGTCCTGGCCTCCTTCTACTGCCTCTTCTTCGTGATGGTGGTGGTGACCGGATACAAGGACAAGATTGTATCATTCCTGACCTGGCCTCCTAGGGAATCCATCCCAACAACATTCACTGGACTGTACAAGTCCGGCTGGAAGATGGGATCCAACACATTCCAGTACATCGCCATGAGTATGTTCATCAGGACATCAAATGACACCTTTCTGAAGCAACTGTTGCAAAGAATTGATATGGCTGAAACCTTTCAAAGCTGCCTGGACAGCACACACAAAGAGAATGTCGCATGCATAGGAATCGACGCAATGATAGAGCAGCATGAACTCTATCGTTTTATGGACATGTCTGGTCAATTGACTGTCAAGTTTTGCGACGATCGCATCCTCCCAATTTATGGGTCCATACCAGTCACTCGAGATGCAACATCTTTGTTCCACCTTATTCAAGACTTCCATCGGTTGTTCAATGATAACCTGGACCTCAGCTTCAAGTTCCTGAGAGATGATCGCTACATGCAGTTCCTGCGTCACTTGAAGGTGACCCGAGCTGAAGATGAGAAGAGAGAGGCTAGAGTCCTAGAAGATGAAATACTCACTCTGGACAAGCTGTCTGCAATATTTCACTTCTGGAAGGTGGGACTTATGGTATCGCTGATCATATTTGGTGTCGAAATCGCCCGCCGTAAAAAATCGAGTTATAAAAATGCACCCACCTTCCCCTTTTTAAAGTAAACACTGCCTGGAGAGTGTAAGTACCCACCAACAATATGTCCTGAGCATCCTGTACTCAATAATAAAATTAAATAATAAGGACTCAGTGTTGTCTAATGCAGTTTAATGTGTATGTGCTGAGGACTACCCATTTTAAACAACAGATGAACATAATTTTAAAATCAGTTAATATATCACTTGATCATTATTAACATAAGCTTATATAGGAATGAGTTATTAATATTTGGAGGCAGCCAATCTGGCACATTTTTTAACTCCGTTATCGGCCTCCTTAGACCATTTTTTTTTTTGGGGGGGGGGATGTCATAATTATGTTGACAGGTATTATTCCATCAAAATTTATTTGCTGAGCACTCATGGCACTCAGAATGATTTCAGCAGCGAAGCAGGCAAAGTCCTCTTCCATTGCCCTTTGGACACACTCGATCATTCTAGTGCGCTTTTGCAGCCTCGCCTGTAGCTTGGTGTGGTAGCCAACTTCTGACAGAATGAGCAGCATGGAGACGTACTGCGAGATCCATCATGCTCATTGGCAGCTTCTCTTCTTCAGGAGCCACCAGAAAGGTAAAAAAACTTGGCCTCGTTATCCGCAAACCAGGACGCCACAATTTTGGCTTACCATTTTATTTATCGATTGCACATCCTGTACTTGTACATTCAGAAAGTACATTCAGAAGTTGTACAGTGGTTAGAGCCACAGCCTTCCGCCTCGGAGGTTCCGGGCTCGATTCCCGTTTAAGAAAGGCTGATTATTTCTTATTTGTAGAAAGAGTAACGATAGGTTTTCTTGGCAATCCTGTGACGTTTCCTCCCACATTCAAAATCCTAATACTGTTGTGCAGCCATGACTAATATGTACCTTCTTCCCTTTTTGCACATACCGTGAATGATTTTGTAATAGATTTACTGGACACACATTGTGACATTGTCCTATATAGTGACATTATACGCACATATTACTTTACTGATTACGTGTTGTCGTCATAATACGTGACATAGTGCATGGCCGTCAAAAGTGGTGAGATCTGAAATACGGCCAAGTTCAACGTCGTTGTCAATTACTGGCATTCTCAACTTCTTCAACCTAAACCACTAACTTTGTTTTTCCAGGTAGGCCTTAAGTTTAATCATCAAAAAAATTTAATGGAATTTCTCTTGCTGTAACTTGGCCATTGCTCTTAAAACATTGAAACAGTTGTAGAATTCAACAATACCTCGTACATGAGCAATGGCCAAGCTACAGCAAGAGAAATTCCATTAAATTTTTTTGATGATTAAACTTAAGGCCTACCTGGAAAAACAAAGTTAGTGGTTTAGGTTGAAGAAGTTGAGAATGCCAGTAATTGACAACGACGTTGAACTTGGCCGTATTTCAGATCTCACCACTTTTGACGGCCAAGCAGTCAGGAGAACTAGGCCTTTTTTTACAGAAAGGTTTTTGGTGGGATTTCTTTTACGGTGAGCTTGCTACAGTACACATTACATCACAATCCTCAAAGAAACGGCAGTCAACGTTGACAGGAGACAATAATAGTGCCTATATATTATACACCTTCAGGAATAGGTTTGACCATAAGTTTAATAAATCCACATGAATTCTAGGCCTAAACTTCAACTTTCAAGGTTCAACAAATTAATGCGGTTCTAACGTCTCAGTGGTGACGTTCTCTTCTACAGCAGGATCTTTCCTTTGTCCACTGTTATCTTCACCAGCGACACTCTGGGAATCTCTTGATGGTAAGGACTGAAGCCCTTTTTTCCCGGGCGAAGAGGCGTGGCCCCTCAATCTTCTTACATTAATAACAACAAGGACATGAACTTCAAGTAGCTCTGATTTAAGATTGGTACAATAAAATAATTACCGTATATTTGATACGAAAGCATTCTTCTGTCCGGTGCTCATGCCTATAATTATATACTTATATTGCGCTGTTTAATTTTGTATTGTGATAAATGAACTACAGTGGTGTACAGCTTAGGCCATACTCTTTGAATGGCCAGATATGGTACATTATTTTTCTTATTGTGACATTACTACAGGGTGATCCAACTTTAACCCAACAGCTATTGGAAAAATCGTGCAAGCTGCTACGTTTTAAGCAGCTACTTGCTAAGAGTTACTTTCTCGAGTATCTGGAATAACACCGCTGATATTAGGTCCAATGACTATGTACCAATTAATGACCTATTTATTGACACAATCGGGTCTGTCCGGGTCGACGGGTCTGATTGGCAGATAGTGACCTCCTCTGAATCCCTCCAGAGAACACAAAAATGCACAAAAATGGGCCCTCTTCAAGGCCAACACATGAATCACTTTGGATATATGAGGAAATAAAAGGGATGATGGGCACCTTTCCACTTCAGGGTCGCAACAGTTCGCATCCGATCATTTGCGATTGACTCATTTGGCCAGTCACAACCCCGGCCTGTTTCCCTCATGGGCATTGGACCTAATATCAGCAGGTGCTATTCCAGACACTCGAGAAAGTAACTCTTAGCAAGTAGCTGATTAAAAAGTAGCAGCTTACGCGATTTTCACAATAACTGTTGGGGCGATAAAGTTGGATCACCCTGTATAATGTGCTAAGTTGTGTTAATAATAACATTCATATGAAGTTGCTTTCGAATTTCATCTATCTTATTCAGTTTGATGTAGTATTCACGGCTAACTTTCTTTTGCTGTATCCGATGTTCAACAGCTCGCAAATGAAAACCACGAAAGCAAATGATATTATGACGCAATGAGCCACCAAAGCTGTCTTGACAATCGGCAATCCAGTGTTGTCAACAGTGGCAGAAGCAGTTGAAGAATGGCCAGCATCATGGCCAGCATCATGTCGCGACGTGTGTCAAAGACAGCTCCAGAGAACCTTCTGACGTGGTAGGGCTTTCGATAGGTCCTTTTTACATCACACAAGATTTTCTTGCAAGAAAATCTTGTGTGATGTAAAAAGGACCTATCGAAAGTCCTACTTTAACCCCTACCTTGACCAAACAGTGGCCTTCAAGCTGATAGATTCCTGAGAAAGTAGCAGCTCGTTGGCAAGCATGATTTTCCTGGCTTCGAGGCAGCAATTCTAACCAAATAAATATTAAAATAGGTCATATAGAGACAAACTGGAGTCCCGTTTCTGAAACCCGTTTTCAAAAACGGCGTCCAGTTTGTCTCTATATTACCTATTTTAATATTTATTTGGTTAGAATTGCTGCCTCGAAGCCAGGAAAATCATGTTTGCCAACGAGCTGCTACTTTCTCAGAAATCTATCAGCTTGAAGGCCACTGTTTGGTTAAGGTAGATCTCAGGACACGATATTATGTAACTCCTGCTGAGAGCACATCTGGAGCCTCATGTAAAAACCATGTAACTCAAGATACTGGGTTTTTACTTGTAGGCCACAATTGGACGGGTCTTTTCAAGCTCTATCCACTGGTACAAACTACGTCTCTTTAACTTGTTTTTCGGCCAAGTTTTTCAAGTTTTTCAAGTATGATTTGCAAGATCTAATGACAGATCACGAACTTTGAGGTGCAATATCTCAAAATGGCCAAATCAGAGATACTTGGTTTTTACATGAGTCTCCAGACATATAAAGTATGGCATAACATAACCAGTTCAGTCTACGTTCGCAGCAGCTCGATTATTTTGTAAAATGACATTGAAAGGAATTTAAAGTGAGATAGAATCTCGCTCCTGCTTATGCCAAGGTTCTGATTAAAAGTAACTTTAATGTTACGAGTGGGATATGATTATCAAAGCAAGACATGTGCATCAAAGTAGTTATGATCTTGAAAGAGTTTTTTTGCGCATATTTTGTGTAATGTTTTACATTGCACTGGTGTAGAATGATTATAATTATCTATTGATAGGCACTAATTAATATTTCGACATTACTTTTGCAATAATTTTATCCCTGCTTTAATTCGTGTACCGGTAATATTCAATTCATGTGATGGGAGTTTTAAAACCGGTATATCAATGCTGACGTACACTAGGCACTTTAAAATAATATTGGCGTATCAACTCAAGAAACAATATAGGCGAGCGGTCACTGAAGGAAAAGACGCTTATTTAAGGGTTTAGTGACCACTTCGGTATAACAAGCAAATGACCTTTTTTTTGGAAAGTGCATATCGTGACTGCATCGTACATGAAATTTTTTTGATGTCGGACCCCGGAAAGTGCCGGAAATTACGTCATCAAGATGGCCGAAATTGAACATTGCTAGGGTGCTAGAAATGAATTTATGGAGCCCCCGGTACTCGTTCTGACTGCGGATTTTGGCTGCCAAGTTGTTAAGAAGTGCCTAGGCGATAATTACAGAACCATACCGCTTCCTCGGGAATGAGTATGAGGTCACATGACTGACAAATACGCCAAGGAACTTACCAAACTTCAGAGAACATTTCGCTTTAGTCAGGTTTTGCTGCTCCCCCTTGAGGTATAGCAGAAAATACTTCCTGTAAACATTGTCGCGGGCTTTATTGTGGACATTTGGGCATTTATTAGAAGTCCATCGGTTGAGAATTGTACACAGGAGAGCATTTTCTGTGAGCGAGTGCGCGAGTGCGCGAGTAGGTGGCGCATGGCGCCTGTAGTACGCCAGATGAGTGAAATATTTGTAAGAATTGCGCCTTTGATGATAGAAGCATGAAATTTGGCACACTTGTAGACAACACCCTAATGGACGTTTTTGGTAGGGTGGCCATCCCAGATTCTTCCTGTAATTAAATTGGCAGCCATTTTTCAAAATGGCGACTAGGTGTTATGGAAACGTCTTATTTTTTGTAGTTATTCATGTACAATCACTTACTTGTGGCCATACGATGACTATTAGAAGTTAAACGTACTTTAGAAGTAAAAAATAAAGCATATTTAGTATATAATAATCATCATCATATTCATAATTTATAGCATACTAGGCCTATCTAATTCTATTGTTGTAAAATTTTGTGGTGTCATTCGCAGCCTTTTCCCAATTGCCACTGCCCATCGGGGTAACGAATAAATAAATAAATACATAAATAAGTTAAATACATAATAATAAATGTCATTTTATTGGGGTAGTCGAGTGAAGAAAAATAAAATCATTCACAATATTATTGATAGTTGTTTATTCGATGCGTATGCAGTGTCTTGGATTACCAATTTTTATTTTACTGTTCATTATTAAATAAATATTGATGCTATCCCTCAAACCCATTAATTGTAATAACCACCCCTCCCATCCTCAAGTGTGCATCTTTCCTCTCAGCCACATGATATGAGTTCTCTGCAAAGCCTTCCAGGTGTCCCTTGCAGTCCTTCTGCCTCTTCCCCCATAAAAAGAGACAATCTCGCACCCAGTTATTGCGTGAAACATCGGGAAGGCATTGCAACCACCAGGATCCAAATCTCTTGATAACCCATCAGCAGCAAAGAATGGGAAATTCTTCCCATCAACTTCAAATGCAATCCGTAGTTCTTCATAGTCATCACGGATTATATATCTAGCCGTGTTACATACTGTAATAATTATTCTAGCTGAGATTTGACGTTCTGTATGAACACAGTACTGGCAGAATCTTCGTTGGTTTTTGCTAATCCTGGTCTCAGCATAATGGCAATTGCAGCACCGTCGAGGATGGTTAATTAGGTTGTTATAGTTTCAGAGTAGGGCCTAGTGTTTTTTCGGGTGTGAGTTATTAGAGGCATATCAATAAATCTAGCTTTGTTCTGGTTCTTAGTAGACACATCACTAGATTCAACAGAGCTGGAGGATATGCTTGATTACTATCA
>KZ538855.1:1735-47921 GCA_000934665.2 Catajapyx aquilonaris | reverse complement strand
GACGTTGAACTTGGCCGTATTTCAGATCTCACCACTTTTGACGGCCAAGCAGTCAGGAGAACTTGGCCTTTTTTACAGAAAGGTTTTTGGTGGGATACGTTTGAATGGATGAATGAACAAATGATTATCAGCATTACGATTAATAGCCAATAATAAAACTAATATTATTGTTGGCTATTAGTTGACTCTAGATGAGTATCCTGCAACACCTGCTTCAGCACTTCAACTGCACTGTCACCATATTATCCTCAGTTGTCAGTATGTTGCCATTGTTGACAATATCACTTCATGAAGACATGAAGGCATGAAGGCAAGCGCTCAACTCGCAAGATAGAGAGGTGTCCAATAACTTAGCAACATTACAGCGTGTAGGCTTTTTGGCGGTTCCAAAAATAATGTCCAACATATAGGGACGTGAACAACATTATCATGGTGTCCAACTTAACAGGTTTCACCGTATTAGTTATCCTTGGCTATTAACAATATCAGTTGATAATATTAGTTGTGATTTGCAATAGTATTAGAAGCAGTTATTTTATTAGGGATAATTAATTATTAGTTATCTCATTGGATATTATTATCAGCTATTTTTATTACGTCTAATTTAATCATTGTTATTAGTAATCTTCATTTGAAATTTTCGCTGGCTACTCCAATAATGGGATGAGTGCCGTGTGTAATGGAATGATGATGATGATGATGATCATCATCATCATCATCATCATCATCATCATCATCATCATCATATTTAAATAGCTATTACAGCAATTTTATTAGGAATAATAATCAATGTTATTATTAGTTATTTTCATTAGAAGTTATTGTTATATTAGTATTAGTTATTTTCATTAGAAATTGTTGCTGGCTACCCAATGTGGGATGAGTGACATGATGTAGGCCTAATGAACATATCATCATCATCATCATCATCATCACCAGCAGCAGCAGCAGCAGCAGCAGCAGCAGCAGCAGCAGCAGCAGCAGCATATGTCATCATGACAGCCTGCATGCATATACTGAGAGCTGATGTCCACTACAACATACGATGTATGATTTGGATGGCGTTATGCAATAATGGGTCAACCCACAAAAAAAGTCAAGATTGACCTAACCCCATGAACATATAGCTAAAGGCAAGGGGGTAGGCCCTAATCACTCGACTGAGAAGTGTACACTGGAGTACCAAATTAAAGGAGTACCAAGGAGTAATACAGAGTGAGGAGTACCTGGGAGTACCACTCGTCGCAGGTGTACACCGGAGTACCGAAGTGGAAGTGGTTACCCCCTTGGCTAAAGGATCCTATTTAATTCAGTTAAAATCAAAGGTATGACGCTTAAAGCCCTTTTTCTCAAAAACTGTTCTCATGTGGGTTGACTCATTATTGCATAACACCGTCCATTTGCCCCCCATTCCAGAAGTGGCCATTAGCACTCGTAATAATCAATGGTGGCTGAAAAGAGTGCTCCCCTTTCCTTCCTCTACTCTACTATACGTGCCTCTACACTTCCTACCCGGCTGGCAGTGCAATCAGTCCACTTTCAGCACAAACCGTGGGGGTGCGAGAGAGACACACACACACTCTTTTTTGGCCCCTCTTCCCCATCCATCGGAGAGAGGGAGAGATTGACCTTATTTCCAAGCCTGCAATGACTGGATTGCACAGCTGGTGACCTCCGACGGCGGGAAGAAGCGACTGACCTCCTCCTGTTAGTTAGTAAGTAGTGAGTGTCCAGGTGGGGTCGCGCAGACACTGTTGCTACCCAGGCCGTACCCAGGACCCGAAATTTTTGTGGGTACTGGGTAGTCAAAAATACGGGTAATTTGCACAACTT
This sequence comes from Catajapyx aquilonaris, assembly GCA_000934665.2. NCBI lineage: Eukaryota > Metazoa > Arthropoda > Diplura > Dicellurata > Japygidae > Catajapyx > Catajapyx aquilonaris. The sequence continues at coordinate 46,088 of KZ538855.1, read as the reverse complement.
TTATATAAAAAAGTGCGGAAGTTGGGGTAGCAGGGAGGGTGGGGAAGGTGGAACGTAAAAAAAAAGGGGAGGGGCTAAGTACATTTTCTAGGTTGGGGTGGAAAGGGTCTCTTGATTTGTGTTGTGTTTTGTAGTGAGACGGGTGCTGGCCCAGGGGCGAGTGATGGCGCCGTAAGTTTTTGCCAAAAAGGGGCACAGGGTGAAGCCCGCCCCCGGTGTGTTGGTCTGGAGAGGAAAAGGGCAGCCTGCAAGATGGCGGAGAGGAAGGACCTGCCACCTTTCCTTTCGGGTGAGCTTTTTTCTTTCGTTCGAAATAATCCTCCCCCGAGACACACACGTTCCTAAAAAATGACAGGTGCACTTAGCGCATTGAGAACAAAATTGACATTTCGAACCCGTACTTGCATTTTGGGAGCAGGGTTGCCAATAGGCAATGGATAGTGAAAAAAGTGTATAATGTAATTAGAGAGAAAATACAAAAAAAATAAAAAATAATGAGATAATGTGTTCGTATAACACTGACGTCACAATGAGCAATGTCAACACTAGCCAATTGCCATTAGTGAAAAGTGTAGAAACAAGATGCGTAAGTACAGTACAGCAAGCAGTGCCTCTCGGTCTTACTGTTAGTATGGTAATAAGGATCCTCCGAGTTGGAACACCCCGGAGAATCCCCTCTGTAAGACTGAAGCGATTGCACTGTACCTAGTAAGATGAATCCAAATGACAGGTGTACTTAGCATGAGTAGCATTCAAACCGTGATGACATGTACTTGAGCATGGTTGCCAGCAGGTAAATTGAGGTGAAAGTGCAATTAGAGAAAAGTGAGCAATTGTCAACGATGTAGCCAGTTTCATGCTGTTGGTGTATTGCCAGTATTATATTATTGCCATTATTACATTAGTGAAAGTGTAGGAAGATGCACAATGAGCAGTGCTTACTGTTAGTACAATTTAGGTTTATTAGGAAGGAGCCAAAGCGACTGTGGCTATTTGGCTATCAGAAGTACAGTTGGTACTGTACAGGGATGTGCCAATTCGGTCTGTAAGGCTGAAGCAATTGCACCGTACCCAGTGAGACTGGATTGCGCTTGCTGATAACTAACCAGCAACGACAAGCTATGTCTTACCGTCTAATGAAGTTTGTACCGCAGTCGTGTGATACCTGTCGCAATGTATTTGGATGTAGATACAGTATTGTCGTCCATTATTAATTGAAGGGAAAGCATACTGTAGGTTAGCGTAGACTTGCACATGAAAGGGCATGTTTGAAGAGGACTGTCACAAGTTGGTTGGATAGACTCCAGTCTGCTACTGTTAAACCTGCCAGTGACAGACATTAGATGGAGCGTAAACTTACCTTTTCCAAACGATAGGATTTCAATGAACTATCCGCACGTAATGGAAACATGTTCGGTACAAACGACTTTAACAGAATTGAGCAACTTTACTCCAGATGGGTTTCACTATGTTTGATAGTTAGTTACCCATGCGTTCATGGATTGTCCAGTACGTATCACTGAATTACCACGGAATACCTATAGATGCAGATACACTACAGTAGAGGAACAGACATGCTCATAATGACATGTAGTAAGACTCTGGCTAATTGCCAAGTTGAGCATACACATCATGATGACCACACTGCACTTGGATGCTGGTGTATGTCACATTTGGTGACATTCAGGCAACTTTACTCTTCCACTCAGACTTTTTCAGTTAGCTTCTCTTTGCATCTTATGCAAATGTAAATGTCAAAATATGCACAATTAATTTCCAAGCTTGAAGCAAGTGCAGGTGGCTCGCTTCCACCTGCATTAAACTAAGTATTTGCATGTTTGATTCTCCTGCAGAATTGTTAAAAATGCATATATTCCACTATTAGAGCCCTTTAAAAAAAATCCCCCATGCTGTATCAGAATTATCCAAAGATAACCATAATCACAAAAATTATATATTTTATCTATCACAAAATGTGTATACAGCAAACTAAAAGTGGATTAACATGATATACATTAGTGTCTGTTAGTGACATAACTTCCTTTTGTAAGTGGTTATTGAGAACAAATCATGTCGTGGTTGCCCACTTATCAGACATTGCCAATATAGATAAGGGCTTCTCTACCACCTTTTTAAAAGAAAGTATGTACGTCAATAAGTCTCCTGTTCCAAATGTATTGTTCAATATTACTTGCCGTATGTGTATTGTTATTTTAGACTGATATGTGGCTTTTAAAAAGATGTGGCTCATTACTGCTGGTTGTTTAGATAGTGCCCAGGTGTACAAAGTTCGCTTTGCCCATGCAGCGCTGCAGAAAATCATTAAATGCATGCAAATCATTGCATATTCCCAACATTTACAGCCCATTAATAACGTATAATTGCATATTTATTCAGAATTTCCATAAGGCTGACGGTAGTTGTACTGGTTGCCTGTGGTTTTATACACAGGGAGGTGTACTAAATCACATTGCTGCGATTTACGCAGGCAAGGGAGAGATAGCAGGGTTCATTCGCCTGGAGCGCAACATATGCTTTGCATATTAGCAAAGAATTTCATTGTTTTGCATAACATGCCCAAGAAATGCTGATAATTTTTCAGCAGTCTATGCCTTCTGAAGTAAATATCTCGTACCAAGACATGTGGTGTGCACGGATGACAGGGGAAATTTCTGGAAGTTACGGCACGACATGAATTATATATGCATAAATTTCTGAGTGTTACACAATTTTATGCTGCTTTTGACTTCTGAAATACTGACAGTAAAATGACGAAATGATATTAAATTTTTCTACATCTCATTGCATGTTGCAATGCATACAGATAGTACCTCTTGTTTACAATCTTTTTTAAACAATAAGATTGGGTAAAAATTTTGCAAACTGCAATGTGTGGTACCTTTCACCCCTCACACACACGCAAGTGGAGTGTGACTGCAGCCCAGAGTGAAAGTGTAATAATTAACTCAGGAAATCTGATTCCGAAGGTCGTAATTACTAATTACACGTATCCCTTGTAATAAGCTAATCATTTATGTAAAACCTATTTCTGTTGAATCCTACGGATATACCCCCACTGCAATTAGATTGAAAACTGTTCAGCCTGAAGATCACTTATCTCAGGTTTCATTCCCTACTTGCATTATGTAAATTAATCCAGACCGATTACATCCGATAATGAGTTTTCACTTTTACGAGGTTTTGAACAGCGCGACTCCTGGGGCAATTCGCTAATTTTTTTGCAAAGCTTGACTTGCCAGCTTTTCAACTCTGTCAAAATCCAAAGCTGGAAGCTGGGACCTTTTTTTATTATTTTTATTTTTTAAAACCACTGACTCCTCCCTACCCAGTTTGCTTCTAAAACTCGCACAGCTAATCAATAAGAGGATGTCACTTGAATATTTTTTTAATTCAGGCCGCGAAAGAGGGAAAATTATAATGATTTGCTCATTATCGGTTCCCACCAAATGTGGCCGAAGGGGTGTAAAATATCACTGTTCAATACACACTGTTGACAGCATGTAGAGCTGGTGGGCATAAGCTTTTGTAAGCACCCACAGGACTGTCCTGGTTGGCAAAATTTATTCCCCATTATAGTGCTCGTAATTATTGGGAAAATTTAAACCCGCTTGAAATGGCCTGTTCTGATATTGCACTTTGCACCTGGGTCACCCCCATTTGACACTCTTTCCTTTGCTCTGTTCTTGCGCTCAATAAAATTATAAAGCAATATAAGAGACATTTACCCCGAATAATCACTATTTAATGTAACTAGAAAAACTCTTGCTTCGGTCACATTTTTCTATAGGTCTGCGGTCTACCGTTGTGGATGCCATATTGTTATTTGGTAATCGCCCTGGTCTTCGAACCGCCCGGTTATCAGAACAGGTACTGCAAAGAACTGTTCACTGACTGACAATCTGACATGAGGGTGGGGAGAGAGCGAAGTAGACCCTCCGGTAGTCAGCGATCGAATGGATACCGTAGTGTTACCCCTCCCACCCGTCAGAGGCGCTGCCTCCACACACTGCGCATGTGCAGAACACGAGCCAATAGGAAGGGTCGCGGTAACAACATGTGGCGGACCAATCGCAGGACTCGGTCAAACACCATGTACAGGGTGGTCCATTTGTCCAGGGGCGAAGTTTGCACCCCATCAGTCTTCCATCAGAAGTGCAAATTACTTCTACTCGGAGGGCTTAATCTCTAATTATTGGGTTTAGCCATATTGAAATCTGGACCAACTGGAGTGCAAATTGCACCTGCTATTTGCGTATTTATTCATTGAAGTTATCTTACTGTAGAATGTCAGCAACTTTTTGTTCCGGATAGTACCAGTGATGCAGACTTCCAGTGACTGAGTTACCCGCGCAGTTCCTTATTAGTTAATGCGCCGGATAAAACATTCAGGTGGAAATGCACTTCCTACGTTATTTACTAAGGTACGGTTCAGTTAACAGTTCTCTGGTTTTCCTGCACCGTTCACGTCTAGCGGAGCTTTCGCTTTATTTATGACATAATTTGACATGAAACATTAGTACCGCTTGATGGACGTATCCCCAGTGCGAAATGAATAGAGGGTGGGAGACCTTGTCACTCTTTGAAATCGCGATTTTATTTTTTTTCCCCCCCCCCCCCCCCCAAATCCCGATTCAATAATGCGAAAAGCTAACCCTTCTCCCCAATCAGCCAGAGCTATTTTGCAAATGTGTCTCTGAATCTTTAACAGCAGTCATGAGTGGAACAATTTGGCGTGAAAGGCTTGCTTTTCATCCGGCGGATTACACCACTGGAAATAATTCATTGTGACGGCACAAGTATGCCTCCAACCCACGGAGAGAGGGAGGAAAAAAAAAAGGCTAATGGATCCCTAAAGTGTCGTCATGTTCGGTCCGAATTGTTTTTTTTTTCTCTCTCTCTCTAGTTGCGGAATTGACATACATTGGCCTGAAATTCATTCATATTTTTTTGGGGGGGAGGCTTGGACCTGGCGAAAATTCGGCTGCAGAAATAACCCGACCCGTATATCCGGAACGACGAAAATCCTACCTCGAACAACCCAATCCAGGGTGATAAATTTTTCAGGCCCGCCCTTTGCAGTCAGGGCAAAGTAGAGAGGACGAAAAAGAAGAGGAAAAAAAAAAAAGGGGGTTGAGGTTATGTGGAATAGAAAGGGAAGTAGGGGGCAAAAGAGAGCATACGTGGGTGGAATCCCTGGTGCTACTTCCCACTCTTTATTTATTTCATTCCCTCTCCAAGATGTCTCCATCTCTAGTCTCTCTCTCTCTCCCCCCCCCCCAAACCCCCTCTAAAAGAAGGTAAAAAGTTTTGCACAGCCTCCCCATTATTTCCTATCGCCTTTTATCGCCTGGGGAAATGCCCTGGAGTGGCAGAGTTTGCGGAACAGAGGATTGAAAATTTTAAGATGGACGCAGCCTATACGGTTGAATCCGGATATAACAGAATTCAATGGACCGCGGAAAAAGTCTGTTATAGCCAAATCGCCAATTTAGCAGCGAATGCAAAGTTTTCTGCTTTACAAAAATGGACAATTAGCTCACCTGAAAATTATACGTGACCGAAAAAAATCCGCAATTTTCTTCTGCCGTCTCCTTGTTGACAAATACATCAGAAAAAGTATTATTTTGGGTAACTTATATCAGTGACAGACTATGTGACAATCACCCCCATCCAGTATTCTCTGCCTTTCTGCACAATGGGAAAGAAAGTTGAATGATCAAAAAACAGCATATTTTACCTCCGATTGGCCAAAAAAAGGGTGTGTTTTAGCCAAGGTGTGGTATGCAAATGAGCCTGTTATATCTGGAGTATAAAAAAATACACAGGGCCTCATGGACGTTTGCTGGGACTTGCCTTTCGAGGCTGTTATAAACGGATTCAACTGTATTTAGATTCAATTCATCTTACATAATAAAGCAGGAAGTTGTCTGTATGTCCAGGCTACCTAATCCACTTTCGGACTTCTGAGAGTGCTGAAACTTGGCACACTGATGGTTTAAGTGCTGCTGATGGAGTGAAAAGACCGAAAACTGCTTTTTTTGACGTTTTTGACTAAAATTTTGCAGACTTTACAAAGGAAACAGGCCTTTCGAAGAACGGGCTCCGCTGCTAGTGTCACATAATTGGTGGCATGTTTGTAAACAAATTGCATTTCACTTTTACCAAGGTTAGTTTTTTTTTAAATGAGTTATGAGTGGCATAGCTGCACTTCCTTTGTTGGTACTGTACAGCACATCCTTTGTGGGGAGCTATATCCGCTTTCATTCTGTATTATCGACGTATCAAATGTATGTGAGCCCGAGAGAAGATCTCCCAAGAGCAACATCGTGCAGGGGATTCCCCACAATTCAGTGGGGACGAGTATGGGATTGGATGGGCCGAAGGACACACACTGCTGATCGGGTGTTGTAAAACGACACACGGATTTTGTTGTACTGTGTACAAGAGTTGGGAAAAGCGACGTAGCTTTTCTCTCTCTCTCTCTAAATGTTAGATTGGAATTTTTCACGTGCGATTATAATGAATTGAAATGAAATTTTTTGCATGATTCATTATGCAATCCATAAATTCCTATAGCATGTGGGAATTTTTGGCAATGCACCACCCACGTGATGAGATTGCATTTTGACTCGCATTATCCTAATTATTTTGGTCGGGAACTTCCAAGGCTTTTTGCCTCCCCTTTTTGCTGTTGTATGGATCGCACCAGTTGGCTTGACCCCGTCCTGCTGCAGTTTCCAGCAAAGTAAGGGCACTAAAAACTGTGTAATAATGCACACTTGCAGCCACCAATTCCCAAGGAAGTCTCGGGGAATGGGGAATTGGCCAAGGCAAACTGCCTTCTTATGTGCTCCTTTTTGGTGTGATGGTGCAAAAATAATTAGTCATTAAAAGCATTGGGGTAAGGAGGATGCTGATGCGAGTGATGCCCCGCCCTTTTTCATAATAAAAAAAGTGCATGGTTGCATCGGCGGTACATACTCAATGCACGGAATGTCGTTGCACAGGAAGAACTCGTAAAATCATTAAAAAAAAAACAATTTGCAGGACAATAAGGTCAGCCTTGAATAGGAGGGGACAAGGGATTTAATATGGCGCCAGGGGACGAGGAACTCGGTACGAAAATATTTTATGGGCGACCGTTGAATTTTTTAAAAAACAGTCCTTCTATTTAGTTGACCTTGCCCATTTAAAAATGTAGCTTGCTTCTGGTGTCAACGAACTGTCAGCAACCTCAGTAGTACACACACAAAAAAAAGGTGGAGGGATAATGGTACACATGGTTAACCAGAAATCGATGTTTTTTTTTGCATCGACTTTCAGGAGAGAGAGAGGGGATAAAAATTTGGGCGATTCACATTGATTTATTGGAGGAACCTGTGCCTTTTTTTTTTTTTTACATATACACACAGAAAATCTGCCTCCAGGAAAGCGAGTTTGGCTTCCAGATGCACACTGAATTTTCTTCAGATTCTAGCTCGCAACCGGCAGTAAATCACATTGGGATTTTCGGGAAAATCATAAATAACAAACCTAATTTTTAAAAAAAGGAAACTGTAGTTGCCACTTTGCATTTTGTAGTTGCACTATAGCCTGTGTAGTTGTTTACTTATACATTTTTCAATTTTGGCCAAATCTGTATTCACATTTTTTTATTTTTTTTGCAATATTGGACATCCCATGAGAGGGGGGGGAAAAGCGCACTTTTTTCCGCGATTAACCATGCAGCCGTTTGGGTAATTGCATGCATTGCATATATTGGAAGCTTCAGCCGACCATGAAGGTACTGTACATGTTACAAAACCGAGAAAAAAAAAAGTGATGCAAGTAAAAGAGTTGAAGCATACAAGGGTGGAAGTTGGAGTCGGTTACAGTTCTGCACGGACTCTTGGGAAGAAAGAAAAGGCGTTTTTGAAGGAAGGGACTAGATGTTTTTTTTTCTCTCTTTCTCTCTTTTTAATATAATGTTGCCCTGCCTCTCTATTTTTTTACGTATTCCCCTTCCACTGGACTGCTGCCCAGCCTGCGTGGCCGCAACTCCCAAGTAACTGGTGCATGAGCAGAGAAAGTGTAGCCCCAACTCTTGCCTCCAGACGGTTTTCATAGAACGTTCAGGGTTGCCTGCCTCATACCAGCTACAGTAATTAACTCCGTACCACCACAAACCACTGGGCATATCCAACTGAAAATGAACAATAAAAAGATTATAATTTTTATAATCCTAAAAGTGCGTAACGTGCACAGTGGCATGGAAAAGGACGGGCTCACATTTTAAAAGCCCTCGGCTTGAAATCAATACAACATTAGCATTCTGATTTTGCACTGTACCTTTTGCGTAGATCAATAGTTCACCTCCCCGGAAGTTTGGCCTTTGTTTCTCATAATGAGACTTTGGCTTGTGGGTAACCGACCCTGAGGAGGGTTGTCCTGATTGAGTCACCAAAAAGATGTGTCCCCCCACTGGCTCCCTAAAAATAGGCAATCCGAAGATAAAGCCTGTTTGCTTCACTTTTAGAATCTCAGAGAGAAACAGAGAGAGAAGGCACATTAAAAAAAAAAGAGCCAAGGACTAGAAAGTGGGGCACTTGGTGCCTTGTTGCTCTTGCCCCGGTGGCTTTCACATTTTCCACACTGTTGCCGAGGGAGACTCCAGGTTTCTGTCGCCTGTATACACAATTAGATAACTCGCACATGCACACTAGAAATAGTGCGGTTCTCTCCCAGAGTGAGCTAACGGTGGCTTGAGGTCATTTTCACACCCACAACCTGTGCTGTCAACAACCTGTTTGTATACCAGGGCTTCACAACACGGCCCTGTCATTGAAATGCACAGTGGTGTCAAGTCTGTTTGTTTGTATGAATCTGCTTGCCTTTGAGCTCGATTCTCAATTATGAGGAAGGACATTACAACTCAACGTTTGCCATGAAATTATGCCACTCAAAAGTGATTCAACGAGGTATATTTCCTGTGATTAATCGGAGCAGTCATCTCAACTCAGGCATGAAGCTACAGTTAGGCTAATTGCACCAAAGTTCCAATCAATGGTTTATGTGAGAAATGCGGCGTAATCCAAATCCTGTTGTTACTCACAAATTAAAAACTCGCAATCCTCTTAAATATGCATGATAAAGGCTCATATACAGTGATGCACCCCAAATCCTCTCAAATGATCCCCTCAATTGTTGCCAACCTATGCAAATCTAACCCATTTATGCAGTGTTTTCAACCCCGTACTAATAAACGACATGACTGACCTCTCTTTTCCTGTTCCGGCAGCCATTGTCAACAATCTCGTCTTCTCAGGTTCCTCCAGCACTCCAGGCAGTTTAGGGATGGACCCAGAATTAGAGGAACGCCACTTGCAAGAGAAGGGCTCGTCCAAACTGGGAGCAGTCCATGGGTTTAGTCCCACGAACTTGGGGCCTCCTGCGTCTTCCCACGACTATGACCTGCAGCAGAGCAATATGGCATTGCTCAGGGCTGAGCTCAAAGTAAGGGACAGCTCGAGGGACAGCGGGGTAAGTCAGGGCCGCAGGATAGTCGCGACACTGCAATTAGAAATGTGCGATAAGTCGTAATTACTGTTTTACTCAAAGTATAGGAGTTATTTTGCCATGGCCTGTCTGTTGGTGTTGGACAGAAATTTGTCATTATTGCCTATGGCAGCACGTTGAAGGAACAGAATTGTACTCGACGAATCCAAGTTGTGTAGTGTACGGATCGTACTCGTAGTTTCATGTTGCTAAGTCACTGAAATTCAGCGTGTCTTGGCATACAGCATGGTGCTAGTGACTGCAAGTACCTTTAGTTCAACTTAGGGACGTCCTAAGGTTAGTCAGGTAGCTCCGATGTCAGGCCCTGGTCAGTCCAATGACAAGCCCATTACTGGAGGTACCGGATTTAAGTTAATTAGCACATTCTGGGTATAAGTTACTTCTCGATAACATGGCGCATACCATATAGGATGAAATGGTCGGATTGTAGAAATATCAAATTCTTGTCAATCCTTCTGTCCGGTAGGGTACACTCCATTAGGTTTATTTTTGAAAGTACACTCCACACTTATTCGCAAAATTTTTGAACCGGTCTAGTATCATTGATGCAATTGCAACAAGTAATCCGAAATATAATGAACTCATATAGCTGCTTGTGGCTCGGCTTACGTGATTATTCACCTGACAAATTCTTCCAATAGATATGACAATCAGCGTACAAGTTCTAACTAGCTGCAAGTGGACAGTCTCGCATCCAACATATTTGGTGAAGTTATGACGACGCTTCGATATATGAAGTTAACGTTCAATTTAATGAGTTTTTCAATGCGAGATGTTTTATTTGAAGCTTTTAGTGTCAGTGCTTCTGAAAGTGCAGGGAATTGCTTTTATTTAGAAAAAAATGTGTGAATGACCAGGGTTGTGGAGAAAACATGTCAGGTGAGGTGTCAAGTATATTTTTGCAACTGACTGATTAGTAGTCATGGTATTCTTAGTAGTCCAGTAGTAATAGATGTTTCTTGGATAGTAGCTGTAGGCACTTGTCTGATGCACATTTTTGGCCTAATATACAGGTGACTGTGTAATATTTGTTGGATATTGTCTAATTTGTGTACAGTTAGTAAAAGGCCTACTTATTGTAGCCAGGTTCATAATTGAAGCACATTACAATTTTGATCTAACTTTATGTAACATAGGCTGAACCAGAGTCTAACTTGATATACACTGAAATTGAACCACAACTGAACCCAATCCATATTGCTAAATTTACATCAAATTTTGACATTAGTATGCACTGCCTTCTAAACTTAAACCAAAGTAACCAAATCCCTCTCGGCATTTGTATATTGAATGGCCATTCCTTATTACGACCATTGCATTTACATATTTTCTATCAATTTTAGTTGATGAGTCATGATCGAGAGCTGTTGACCAAAGACCTTAAGCGCATCACCACTGAGCGTGACCGTGCCTACAAGCAGCTAGCAATGGCCTCTTCTTCAGGGCCATCTTCCCTTGACAGCAGCTCCAGCACCAATGCAGGTAAGACGCCTGTGCATGATGAGGTATGACTACTACTGAAAGCTATTGTCATTTCAGGTACACTTTCACGCAGCTACCCAGTGTCCACCAGTGATAGGAGCCTCTCAGCAACTGCAGCACGTGATTATGATGGACTGAAGGAGCAGTGTGAGAGAGCTATGCATGAACTTCAGATCCTAAGACGGTAATAGGACTGTTACATAATTAGACATTTGCTCCAAGCCTCATTATAAACACACTCCCGCATTATTAACAAACTGAAATATGATTTCAGGCAGCATAATGAGACTCTGAGGAAGTGTGATCAGGCAGTTAAGGAGTCCGAATTCTACCGCAACCAGCAGCGGGCAACCCTTGCAAGAATGGAGGCAATGGACAGAGACTCTTCTACACTAAGATCAAAGTACAATGAGATCCTGGCGGAGAAGCAGAGAGTTGACCAGCAGTTGAAGAGCTTGCAGAGATTTCAGGAGGAGGATAGAAAGGAGGTGGCCGAGCTAAGGAGACAGCAGCAGGTACCTCGGCTTGTAGCTACATTTTTGGACGCATATTATTATCATTAATTTCTAATGTGCTCAGGAGGCAATGAATGCGGACAAAGGACCCAGTGAGACAATGAACCTGTACATAGCTACTCTGCAGAAATATGAGACTATTAAGGATGACTATACTTCGCTCAGGGATAGGTATGCCGATCTTCATGGATCGCACTCAGAAGCAATGAGCAAGTTGGATTTAGCAAAGGTGAGTTTCACATGATTTGTTTGAAAAGCAATATTGCCGTAATTCATAATCTTCTCAATCTTTTTTGTGTGATGCAGTATCTAGTGAGTGGCAGAGCATAAACAAGATGCATTACTACATTTCGTCTTTCTTGCAGGAAGAGTTAGGGCGCATTAAGAAGCAATATGATGAGGTTGTCCAAGAAAGAAATTCAGCCATACGTGAGAGGAATGGCCTTAAACAGCAGTGCACAGCTGCAATCCGACAGTGGGACACAGCCCTCAGGGAGCGCAATGAGTACAAAGACGCACTTACAAAGGTCAGAATCTCTAATATTTTTGCAATATTGAATTGGTATACCCTGTAACAATCTGTAGTGTAACAAGCACGTTTTGTTCTGCTAATACAGGTGCAGCAGCAGCACGAGGAAGCAGTGAAGGAGATAAACCAAGCAATGGCTGTAAGAATCAAAGCAAGTAAGGACATGAAGCGGCTGACTGAGGAAAGAAACGCAGCCATGCATGAGTACTCGCTGGTCATGGGGGAGAGGGATACGGTGCATAAGGAAATGGAGAAGCTCACTGACGACTTGATGCAGGCCTCAAAAAAGATCAAATTGATAGAGACCAAGAACAAAGAATTCTCCGAGGAGGTGAGTGAGAAACTTCTGCACTTTTATAAGCAACACCTTAGCTGTAATATGGTGGCAGGGGAAATGCATTTAGTTGTGTGGTTTTAACAGTTGCACTTGAAATGTCTTTGCAGAAGAAGACATTGGCATACCAAATTGAGACTTTGAAGCGAGAAATTTCATCTTCGCTGCACGACAGGGATAAGGCTTTAAAGGAGTGCAATGACCTCAGGGAGAAGTTTGGCGAGTACACGAGCAAAGAGGAGGCAGGAAAGGAGAACCACAAGAACAGGCAGGAGTATGATGCCTACAGGGAGAAGTAAGTGCAATTAATGTTATTGCATGTTGTTGTTGTGTTACGAAATTGCTAAACATACAATTTCATGTCATTTTTCAAGGGACACTTCCAATAAGGACAGCTCGGAGGACTCCAGCAGCACCCGAGAACTTCACGGCAAGGGCTCCAAGGAGAAGGTGGACAATTTGGATCAGGCCAATCAAGAGATTGATCGCCTCAGGAAGCAAGTGGAGAAACTTCAGACAGAGCTTCAGGGTGAGTTGAAACATCACTAAAGAGAGTTAAACAAATTCAATAACAACTGGAACTTTAGAATTTTGCTGTTGTATTATTATGACCTCACACTTGTAGGAAGTTTACCAGTCTAAATGTTATGAAAAGGTGGTGGTGCAATTTTTGCTTGGGTAACATAGGCATCATGGTGCATAGGATTGTCTGAAAGTTTTGCCAAATCATTCTGGAGCTTAATTCTTTGCCAAACTGAAGGCCGAGAAAGTATTAAATGGCATGCAGCATTAGATCAGGCTTATGAAAATGTCTTGACGAAATCACAAGCAGGTAGAAGAATGAAAGGTATTTAGGACAGTGCTATCAGACATTTCCGAGTCAGATGCCTTTCGGTTCCAGACAGACATTCTTTTCCAAGCCAGCCTTCCAGATAATGATTCACGAAGCTGTCGTGCAGATTACTTGCTAATGAAAGTACCGCTGTGCATTCTCATATTATCTAATTCACTCCGGACAAGTCCACGTGACTTTCTGACAATCCTGCATACATGAGTCGTAACACGAGTTGGTCAGCTCCTAACTATTGGTTACCAGATTTACTCTCACACACTTTGGCTGCGACTGTGAATTAGAGTAACTGTACATAAATTGGCTTATAAAAGGGTGTAATTAAGTATGTATAGTACACTGAATTATCATCATGTAGATTATGCCACAATAACCTTTGTAAATACACCTAACTTATTTAACCAAGCGAAGTACTTCTGAAACGTGATAACCATCCATGCTTAAGTTTCAATGAACACATGACTTAGGAAAGAAAATTAAGAGAGAGAGCACTGAAAACTTAATGGAAGCATGCCTTCTTTTTTCCGTATTTCTTTTTTCTCTCCCATCTCTTTTCTCTTATCCAAGTCATGTGGACTATATACCCGAGTAAGAATACAGGCACAGGCAAGCCAGGTGAATATTTCGGCTTCTCTTTCATCTCGCTGTTTCCTTTGGGTATTGGAATGCTATTTTTTCTGATTTCACTGTCTCATCTTTTTTGCACAATTAGCAAAGGGAATTTTTGATTAAGAGCATGCTGCATGATTCGGATGTCCTATTACTTGTGCAGAAGGCACTGACATCAGCTAGAACAGTCACGTAGGCAGTTTTCAGTAGGAAAACAATTTGGGAGTGAAACTTCATGTTTGGCGTCATGTTCATAAGTCTTCTTTTTCCAACACCAAAAAAATGTAGAAGCAATCCAGGAGGCAGAAGTGTCCAAGCGAAGGAGAGACTGGGCTTTCAGCGAGCGAGACAAGATCGTACTGGAGAGGGAGAGCATACGCACTCTTTGCGACAAACTCAGAAGAGAGAGGGATAGGGCCGTCTCGGATTTAGCAGAAGCTCTTAGAGATTCAGATGACATCAAGAAGCAGAGGAATGAGGCTTCGAAGGAACTCAAAGAGCTCAAGTACGTTGTGAACTTCATGTCTTGCTAACCCCACATAATAAATGACAAAAATAGTTTGTGAACGCAAAGTGACATCTCAAGTAATACACATTGCCTCATAACTAATTATTTATGGCATGTCATCAGGGAGAAAATGGAAGCCCATCTTGAGAAGGAGTCTCGCATGAAGCAGCTACAAACCATAAGCCACAACCACAGTCGTGACTCTGCGATTGACACGGACATGCAAGAGTGGGAGACTGAAACCCTGGAAATTGACCTGGTAAATATTCCTTTTGACTTTATATTGCTATTGGATTCCTTTTGTTCATGTCTCATGCTCATTTGGCAGAGTGGTGTGACCTCAGATGAAGACCTGGGCTTTGACCTCTCGGGTGGAAAGGATGACCCCCATTATCCAAATGATGGTGGGATATACGTGTCTTCCATCATTAAAGGGAGTGCAGCTGATGGAATGCTCAAGTATGTTCTTAGTGTTATATTGTATATTCGCTTCTCAAAAATTAAACTAGGCCCAACTGCAGTGGTGGATTTAGTCGCATGCATCTTGACTTAACAGTAATTATTTTCGATTCAGAATCAACGACTGCATCCTCCGAATGAATAACCTTGATTGCGCCAACATGGACAAACGGGTTGTGATGGAGGCGGCCAGGTCTAGCACTGGTACTCTCAACATTGTTGTCAGGAGGAGGAGAGTGGGAGGGAAATGCCTCTACACAACACAGGTAAGAAACGACCAGGTTTTTTTTCCAGTTTTTAAAAAATCGCACCTTCAAAAGAAAAACTTGACACACTTGGGCAGAAGGAAACTAATTTAGAGGAAGGCAGTAGTTTGTGACTTGTGTTTAGAATTTTTGAAGGGAACTTAACAGTCAAAATCATTTGCTTTGCACTTCTAACGAATAGGAAAAGTATGTAAGTAAAAATATGTTTGTGTACAGTAAGCAGTTTTTTGTACAAGTGGAAGTTGGCGTAGGACATTAGGCCACTTTTTTTGTATAGTGTAGGCAATGTGTTAGCTTTCTTGTAGTTAACGTGGGATTTTTGGGAGGGTGTCAGTTGTCTCGAAAGCAAAAAAAATACACATATCCAAACAAAGGGAATTAATTTTGCAGGTGCATATGAACTGTATGCAGTTGAATTGTACTAGGGTTTGGTGTAATTGATCGAAGACAATTTGCAATTTAGCAAAAGCACGCTGCATTTTTGAAATATTGTTTTGGTACTCGAATTATTATTATTATGTAACAAGTTGTAAGCAGTTGTTTTGGAAAGCCATGATGGATTACTCATATTGAATTTTGTGATAGGAAAGAGTGCTCCACACTTGGCAATCACAACTTTTCCGATTGGGGAAAAGGGGACTCGGATTACATTTAGCGATTGTCTAAGCTCATTCTGTGCGACTTGACAGTCCCTTCGTTTCTCATGGAACATCCTGACTTAAATAATGTACTCCATTTATACTATTGTAATACAATATATTCATTGTAATATATCACATTTAAAACTAGTCATTTTACAAATTAGTATGCAGATTATGTGAAAATGAATGATTCGACTTATTTTCAAGTTGCGCGAAGACTTCAGGTACAGCTCTGATCTATTGTTACTTTTTTGTGATGGCCAGAAAGAATAACAAAAGACACACTTGGGGTTTGGGAGTGAACTTGTTATGATTAAGAATGATCCCCCTCCCTCCTTAAATCTCGTTAACAATGTAGCTTCAGCTGGGTGCGGGCCAGGAGCATGGACTCACACTGGAGTCTGGGATCTACATTTCCAAGATCACGCCGGGATCAGTGGCGGCCAAGGAGGGCAGCCTTGCTGTCGGGGATCGAGTTCTCAGTGTGAGTCGAGGCTTTGTTAATTTTGCATGCTCTTGGTTGGACACTTGTAGTTAATACGACAGCCTATCTAAAGGAAGATTGTATGAAGGTTGGTAGTTAACGATGGCGTAAGTTCAAAGTTAACTTGGAAGGTAGAAATTATGAATAACTGGGGCTTTAATCTGCGTTTACATGCAAGCTATTTGATCAACGATGTTGCAGCGATGAGACCAATTGTTTGTGGCGAAAATATATTGTTACTTTCTCTCAGCGATGTCATAGCTGCAACATGGCCTATCAAATTGCTCGCTCGTAAACGCGGAGTTAATGTGTTGGTTCACTGAATTATATTCACCCTGCTCTGCTTGTTAGTGGCATTTTAATCCCTTCAATGTTTAATATTGCATTGTGTGCCTTTCCAGATAAATGGTCGTCCACTGGACTGCATCCGCACTGCTCAGGAGGCTATGATGCTACTAGAAGAATCTGGGGACTCCCTGATGCTGACCATACTCAAGTCTGTCAACCCTCCTTCTGCACCGCTTAGTTCCTCGTCCTCTGGTCACAACATAACTGAAGATGACCGTGCTGGTGGGGAACGACGCCCTTCACCAAAGTCTCCAAAGTCACCTGCAAAGGATTCCTTGTCGTCGTCATCCTCCAAGCAGCAGGGGAGCAGGGAGCTCGTTCTAAGGAAGCTAATTCATAGCAGTGCTCAGACGGAGGATCCCAAGCCATCACCTTCCAGTTCATCTTCCTCTCCTGGTTACAAGGTACTAAGGAAGAGAAGTCACAATTATTCGCCAACAGTTTATTTGAGATTTTGCGCATTGATGACGATACTAATGTGCTTCAGGTACTGCGTGGAATGGAGAAGCCTCATCAGAGCGGCCCTTGGGAGATGCTGCGGGAGAAGATCGACATTGTCAGGGGCAGGCGGCAGCAAGGCAAGAACAAGCAACAGCAACAACAGCAGCAGCAACAACAGCAGGCCCAGCAGAGTGTGTCGCAGCAGCAGATCCAGCATATCATGTCCCCTACTAGTTCTGAGTTGTCCTCACCAACTCCATTTGAGAGGGAGAAGGATGATGCACTCAACGAACTGGATTCAGTCATTAATAGCTACAGGTCTGCTCATGCTATCGTTACTCATACTGTGTCTATGTAAGTAATTACGTACTTAAGCTGAAACTGGATTAACCTCTCCTCAGACCAAAGACAGGCGGAAGCAGCTCCAAGCGCACACGCCGCAGCCGCGACCGCGAACTGGAGAAGAATGTTGGGACTTGGCCAAAGTGCCGATCGTCTGGTCCTCCAGTCGTGGTTGTCGGCCATGCAGCTATGGGCACAGTGGTTCACTCCCGGCGACACAACAAGGAGCGAGTACCCTTGTCAGTGCTCTGGACTGGACATGACCCGGGCAGCACGAATGGGAAGTACGCCCACCCGCACCTTCTGCCAGCTGGAGCTGTACCCCCTCCACCACCCGACTATGCCATGGATCTGAGGGGACCACCTTCATACAGCCAGTCACAGAACTACAATGTGGGGAATCCAGCCTACGTGTTGTACAAGTCATTTGATGGAGGGGTTCCCAAAGGTGAGAATGGATTAGCCCATGGTCGTTATGTGAATCTTACCTGTATGTCACTGTGTAGGCAACGACTGCCTCAGCACCACAAGCATCGACCTCTCAGTCAAGTCAGGCAAAGTGGGCAAGGAGGAGCTGGAGTATTATGTGAAGAACCGCCGCAACAAGCACTCCCAGAGTGACTCGGAAAGCAATGCGTCTCCTGTGGAAGGAGGGAAGGGAGGTGGAGGCACCCACCACTCCCGCATGCACTCGCAGTTCTACATGCCCAACACTGTCCATCCTTCCCTGGTCCGCTCTCCACTCTCACTCCCGCATTACCCATTCACCATGGGACACCAACACCCTCATCCGCATCACCAGCACTCCTCGGCAGCAATGCCACTTCCATTGGCACCGCTCTCACTGACTTCTAGTCCCAGGTATTCTTTCCCGTCTCCATTACCCGCATCGCAAAGTGGGGAGAGTATCTTGTCGTCACCTGAGGGTAGAGATGCAAGGTCATACTGCTTCGACCCACCTTACAGCCCCACGCAGGTCAGTTGGCCTTGCATGCACGTTTGGCAGAAAAAGGTACTAACCAGACAACTCTCATTCTAACCTGGAGGACCGTACAGGTTGTAACAAAAGTAACTCTTGAAATGTATGTCATTTCAATATATGGTAGTGTGTATATCCTGCCAGATATACACTGTACTCCCGATTATCTAGCGCATAGCTCAATTTTACGGTTTACTATAGAACCAGTCTCTAATTATCCATGTTTTCCTTTTATCTGGCGACACCTGTGCAGTCGTTAGCCCAGATAATCGGGAGTACAGTGCACTTCAGTCACAGTTAATTGCACTTAATAACTCTCCAATACAATAAACACTGATCTTACAATTTAAAAATTTGGATTAAAATTATGAAGTAATATTTTATTTGACTTTCGTTGGCTCTTAACGTGTGCTAGATATTCCAACTCAGACTACACATGTTGGTATGATCACTATTTTCCACCAGTGTAATTATAACCACATTAGGATATTAAGGAGTTAGTTTTGTTACATCCTGTATAACCACAGTGTTTAGCATGTCTTCTATTCCGCTATACTTGTAAGCAGTCCAGATGTCAAATAATGAGAGGAACATAGTTTTTCTTCTTCATTCACTGTCGCCATATTTGGGCTCTCATTAGAGCATGTACCTAAAACAGGTTACGTAAATTATTTGTTTGATTTTGACTTAGCTGTAACGATATGTTTTTGTTTTATCCATAGGGTTACCACCATTCGCCATCCCCGTCAATAGAGCTTCACTACCACAACAAGCGCCCATCAGGTCTTTCATCGTCGTCCTCTTCCTCCCATCCTCATTCCCAGTACCGCCGGCAGGAGGACATTATCCTGTCCTCCTCGTCCCCTCCTTACCACCACCACTACGAGGGAGGGACTTTCCCAAGAAAAAAGGAGCACCAGAGGATTAGGATCCCTTCCAACCAGAGTGTCACCAGCAAGAGTAGCGCTGGGCACGTTTCAACTGGGAGCATCGAAGGGGGCGGAATGGTGATGATGAGTGGGGGAGGAGGAGGAGGCATGGGAGGTGGAGGGAGATGCAGCGAGAGAGGGAGTCCCATGTCAAATTTTCATGTGGAAATCCTCAACCCAGGGAGGATGGTCGATGGTGGCGGAAGGGCATCATTCACAGACTGCGCATGGTCCAAGAAGTAAGTGTCGTGACCGGTAGTAATAAGTGTGCAAAAATGTAGTTGCACGAGTAACGTTACCAAACTGAAGTTTGTACTGGTGTAAATATCTGTTGTATTTGACATTATTTGAACACTGACGTCTGCAACAATTACTCTGCAGCTCTTTGTTCATGTATTTCCTGCCTTCGTCAATGAATATGTTTGTATGAAATATTTTTTTAGACCTACCCCTGGCCAGCTGAGACGTGTGCACATTGACAAGTCATCTGAACCCCTAGGCATCCAGATCTCATGCCTTGAAACTGGAGGAGTCTTTGTGTCGTCTGTCAGTCAGCACAGCCTCGCCTCACAGGTTGGATTGCAGGTATGTGCTTGCATTATGTCGCTAAATTCTGTTTGATATTGACAATTTATTTCCTGCAGGTTGGGGACCAGCTCTTGGAAGTGTGCGGGATCAACTTGAGGAGTGCTACGTATGACTTGGCCGCAAGTGTACTCAGACAGTGTGGCGATACCATCACGATGCTGGTGCAATATAGTCCTGACAGTAAGTAATGTTCATCGTTTTGTTTCATTGACAGGTACTGTGGTGTAAGCCATAAAGACTAATATCTTGTCAATGTTTCAACTAGAATACCACGAACTTGAGGATAGCGCCAGTAGCAGCAGCAGTAGCAGCAGCAGTGGAGGCAGGAGCGGAGGAAGAAGCGGAGGCAGCTTAGGGAGCGGCAGCAGGAGCAGGAGCGGCAGTGGAGATGGGCCTCCGGGAAGGTCTCACCACCACTCGAGATCCGGATCGCCAACACCTTGCAACTCTCCAAAACCGACCAGAAACCCAGCACCCTTGGAGCTGGATGACCTCCCACCTAACTCTGAGGCCTCCACACTGAGGGCCCCACTGGACACGCACCTGCAGCATCAGTCATCAGCTCACGGAACACTCACCAGGCATCAGATCAGTCAGGCTGTGGCCAATCTGTCCAGGCAAGGGGCTTCGAACAGGTGAGATTGAAATGATTGACACCTTATTTTAATAAGTTCACTGTACTGTACAGTGTAGTCACATATTTTAATTAAATAAGACCTCACTTATCAACCATTTTCTACCATTGATACATCTCATGTGAAGTATTGTTACGGCTTACTTACGAATCAGATGCCATGTGTGAACCATAATGATCGAGATGTGTTCTAATCCTTCAGTGTGGAGAAATCCTCCTCTCCTCCTCCGTATGAACCTCGATATGCTCTACTGGAGACCAAAAAGGCGAGTAACCTGGGCATCAGTCTGGTTGGAGGGAATGCAGTTGGCATCTTCATCCACAGTGTGCAGACCGAGTCACCAGCCCACAATGCTGGCCTAAGGTATGCCTGTCACTGTTCAGAATGAGAATCAGTTGTTAATTGCGGCTGCTTCTAGGACTGGCGACCAGATCCTGGAGTACAATGGTATCAACCTGCGAAGAGCAACGGCTGAGGAAGCAGCGTACGAGTTGGCCAAACCTGCCGACAAGGTCACCATCTTGGCACAGTACAACATTGACCGTACGTTCTCCATTTACTGTGACTATTTTGTAAGCGTTGAATTTGTGCTTAACTCTCTGTTCGTTGGCAGGCTATAACGAGATCAAAGACCAGCCCGGGGATGGTTTCTACGTCCGTGCCCTGTTTGACCGCATGCTGGATTCGGGAGGAGGTGAAGCTATGCAGCTGCGCTTCCGGAAGGATGACATCCTCTTTGTGGACAACACCATGTTCAACGGGGTTCCTGGGCACTGGAGGGCCTGGAGAGTGGATGAGGATGGGCTCAGGAGGCACTGGGGGGCCATCCCGAGCAAGTACAAGTGAGTCCAAATTTTCGTGCATCTTCAGCACAATGTTTGCTGACATAATTCCTTATCCTGATCAGAGTTGAGGAAGACCTGGTCCTCAAGCGTAGTGTGGGTGACCTCGACGGTGGTGGTGGCAACGGAGAAGGTGGCAGTGGCGGAGGGTCCTCGCGCAGGGGGTCCACTCTGGCTCGCCGTAGCTTCTTCCGCCGTAAGAAGCACCAGCGCAGCTCTTCTAGAGACTCCAAGGAGCTGGCCAGCTTCTCGGACGTCTCCATCAACTCCTCCTACTCAGGGGACTCTTCAGGAGCACTGCTGCCGGAGTCGCAAGAACCTCTTTGCTCATACCAGAGGGTTGAACGACTTGACTGTGAGTTACACTCACTGTTTGTTACCTTGAGTGTTGCAGAGAAACGTACAATACCGGTAGTCCCTGGTGTACGAACGAAAATGTCTAAGTCGGAATTGTACGTACCTTGGATCTCTTAGGAACGACACATGTACACAATATAGCTCCAACGAACTGCTTACATGTGTGTTTGTTTCCCAATTATTTTTTAATTGTGCAGTATTTATGCTGAACTTGTTAACGTATGCAGAAGTGATTGAAAGTGGAAGGATAATTATAAATTAGCCTCCTGGCGAGCCTTAGGATCCCGTTAGTAAGTACGGATCGCCGTAAGTCGGGTTGTTCGTAAACCGGGGACTCCCTGGATGTAGTGTCGTCTCATATGTTAATTCAAATGCAAACCACATTGTTTAATGAGTGTATTTGTATCTCACTGTGTTGTCATTCCTTCCAGATCTGGTTTTGAGGCCTGTCCTGATAGTCGGACCACTGTCAGAGTGTGTGGCTGACAAGCTGTCCCAAGACTTTCCCACCAAATTCTCCCGCTGTATGCCAGAAGTCATGCACTGTGCACCAGCTATTCTGGACAAGGGGATGGCTGAGAACGTCTTTGTGGATTATAGGAGGAAAGGAAACCATCTGGAATGCACCACCATCGCAGCAGTCAGGAAGATATGCGAAAAGGTAAATAACATATGCACTGTGTCTTGTCATTTACTTCAGGGTATAGGTTAGTCCAAATGAAAATGATTTGAATTAGGATTACGACATACTCAAACATAAACAAAGGCAATTTTTCAGAACCAGCACTGCATATTGGATGTGAACATGATGGCAGTGGAACGTCTTCACCGCCATAACATCTACCCAATAGTTCTCCTGATCAAGTTCAAGTCGCCTAAACAGATCCGAGAGGTCAAGGACACCCGATGCCTGGGAGAAAAGGTGTCGGCAAAGGCTGCTAAGGAGATGTACGAGCATGCCCATAAGCTTGAGTCTGAGTACAGGCATGTCATCTCAGGTGAGTCATTGTCGGCAATGAAAGTAATCAACTTTGGCATATGCAAATATCTGAAAACTGTGGTCATAGTGTGTTGTTCGTAGATACAAGCATGTGCATAAGCAGATTAAAAAGTTGCTTCCTTTTGAGTATAAGAACAGGCGGTAAATTGACGTTAGAGTAGCGCAATATCCAGCGCACATGTCAGCGTTTTGTACCTGCATACTCATGAGTTGTTTTTCAGCTGTAATACCGGCTGGTGTAAATGTGGCGTACATGTGCACCCAAGTGAAGACTGCTGTTGACCAGGAGCAGCGAAAGACATTGTGGGTTCCATGCCCTGGGTCCATTTGACCCAAACTATGGCCGGAGGGCCGGCCCAACAAGCAACGATGGAAGACACTGTGATTATCTGTTCATATTGGTTTTTGCTTTTCTTTCCCTTCCCTGCTGTGCCGTGGACTTCCCTTCACTTCTTCCAATATCGAGACCTGTCGATCAAAACCATTCAAAGTCCTCCGTCAGCCCCTGTAGCGTCTCTTTTCAGTCAAGTCGTCATCAAGAGCCATCTTGGAAACAAGTCAGTTTGCAAGGAGTCGTCTTGTAAATGGCCAGCATTTACCAAGACAACTTGTTCCAACCTTTTCTTCTTCATCATTATGAACATGGGTGGTATTTCCCAGAAAAGTCAAGATTTTTAGATGGTTGAAAGTGGGTGATTTTTTTTTTTTTTTCTTCGTCTTCTTTTTAAAGTCAGCAACGTTTTGTCGGGAGAAAATGAGTGGAATTATTTTCGGTCATGTTTTTAACGGTCTTTTCACAAACACGACATGCGTGTCTTGAACGTGTCTTACGTGGCAAATCGTAGGATTTATCATTTTACAGCTGTCGTTTAACCACCCTCTCGAAAGTTGGAGGGCTATTATTGTCACACTTTTGAAACCGCAAGTTTAAAAAAAAATAAACGATGGGTTTTTTTTACTGAAAAAAAGAGACACGACAGCTACAAAAAAAATATGGCAACTAACCAATGCAAACGTTGCAAATTTTTGAGCGGTTTTGTTTTTAGTCACTTGCACACACATACAAAAAGTTGTACATAGTTAATTCCAACATTTTCTACGTGTTTATAGTGATTTTACAAAAAGTAATATTTAAGGGGGAAAAAAAGAGGGTGTGGGTCATAAAGTCAACCGTTATTACTGCAATGCAATTCGAAGCATAATTTGAACCATGGTTGACGTTTTGATAAGCGCACCTGTAAAAATTTCAAGGGTTTATAATTATGTAGCACTATGGTCGTATTTCTGAAAACAACAACCAAAGGGAAACTACAGGATTTAAAAAAAAAATAGTACCAAAGATTGACGATTAGGAATCAAATGATGTACAGAATTATTAATTTTTTGCTCCCCTCTTCATTGTCTGTAATTTTGCACACTTCATTGCAAGTCAGATGTAATGTAGTAGCAGACAGAATATTTATTCTGCAAAGTCCCAAAATATAAGACCCTTGTAATCACGTTCTCGCTCTTAACGAGGCCCAAAAAATGGTCGGATAATTCCATGTTTCATTAACGGTAATATTTTCCAGAAATAACAAAGCATGACATTTTGCAAAAAAAATGTGCAACGTAAAGTGCTATGAAACTCCACAAGTGCTGCATAACTCATCCCAGGAATGAACCTAGCACAACAACACAAAAAAAAAGATTTTTTAGCAACAAAGTGTACTTGTTTCTAGTAAAAATAACAAAGTGAAAAAAAATGAAAAAAAAACTTTGAGGCTTAATTAGAAAATTAGTGCACAAGACTGATTGCAGTGAAAGCAAAAGAACTTAATGCACGCAAATAAAGTAGCAAATTTTGTAGGACGCTCATGGAATAAGCCCTGATTCTTTTGACGGAATTCAAATGAAATCAGGATTTGCGAAACTGATGGGAAAAAATATATATATTGCTTCTGCTTTTTATATGTAGTGTCCTTTTCAGAGAGAGAAAAAAAAAGAGAAAGTTTTTATGGATATCTATTTTAACACCTTAATAGAATCCATGTAGAAATCTACAATAAGAAAATCTGTGTGATGGAAACATTCCCATTTGTCTTAGAGAAAGAAAAAAAAAAATCTTGCACAAATTTTTCAGTGTCTTGCAAACAGTTAGGAACTGCGTAGCTTTTACTTTTAATTTATTAGAGCCGTGAATAATAGAAACCAATTTTTAAAAAATGGAATAGATCGGGTAAATAGACATATCAGTCTCTCTCGCAAAAGCGTAGAATTAACTGGAGTTGTTTTTTTTTCTCGGTGTTTACAACCCTAGAAATAGTTTCTCTTGGGCAATTTTCCGCAAGCAAATTTTCATTTACAACGAAATGTAATGAATGAAAAATTGCCCACAGGTAAACTATTATCCTGAATAGTTCCTAATTTAGCCAATCTGTTCAATGGTAGAAAACAAAGACATGAAGTCTAAAGCACAAAAAAACGGGGGCTAATGGCCCCCGTCTTTCAAACTTCCACTTTAAAAAAAAAAAAAAGTAAATAAATTTGAGTGTCAAAAGTCTTTATAGTTTTCCAGTTTACTAGAAACAATACGTACACTTCGATGTCATGTGTAACGATGTGTGTGAATGTGAAACGAACAAAGGGCACCTATTTCCTCCCTTCCCCTTTCTCCGAACCGAAATGAAGAAAGAAAGAAAAAAAAAAAGTCGCTGCATGTAAATTACACTGTAGCATAATGTACATGCTCTTGCTACATAAGCCTCTTGGAAATTACATGTGTATGTATGTATGTACTGTATGTATGTAAACACCCCTCAAAACATGTGAGTTTGAAAAAAAACGCACGTAACGTGTGGGGAGAAAAAGCGAGTGATAGAACGGATCTCTTTTATTACAGTATGAAATTTTTTTCCTGTATATATTACCAGCAATAAATTGTGAAAAAATATCAACCTAGTTATACCTACACCTGTAATACCACATAAGTAACAACAGGTGGAATTTTCGTCCCACCGGTAGTTACTGCGAACCGTGGGACGAAATTCCACTCGCAAGCCAGTGTCTCCTTATGCCCTTAAGAGTCTGCGATGTTCGCCGTCATACTGAAAAGTACATTACCATTAGTTGTCAACATCCGTGGCTAAACGACAGATCATGTTGTTACGATCGTGTAATATAAAATGTGACTTACATCGTCAAAATTTCGTGGTGGTTCGTAAGGCGGCAAGGACAGCCTCTTGGGCTGCATTCCTGTCCTGTCCTCTCCGGAGTCGTGTAGAGCTGTGTTGGGGACGTCGCAATTAATGGACGTCGCAATTAATGGACGATATGTCAGGGTGTGTGACTATCGGAGAATTGGTGACACTGCCATCACCATCTTCACCTCCGCCCTGATGTTCACCACCACGTTTGCATCTTCTGTATATGATGCAGCATCCGCAACAGCAGCTCAAGACTATAACGGCAAGAGCTGCCGAAAGGGCCCAGACCACTAGAGATGGTATAAACTCATTAATTCTTTGATGCCGTAATTCCTCGTAATTATTACTTACACCAGGAAATTTGAGACGTTCCTCCTCCGATGAAGCAGCAGGCATTGTTGTCGTAACAGCATCTGAAATCAGGTCCTGGGCCGCAACATATCCTGTTTCCAGGCCCGCAGCACCGCCAGTCCCCTTCTCCACATTGGTATGCTCGACCACCACAAAAATTTCCACCTTGACCTTTGTCGATGGTCGAGTTGGAAACGGTTTGGGCTTGGCATGCGCAAAACAGGATCACAAGAAGCAGTACAATCATGGCCATGGCTTAAGGTTATGTTACTGGAAAAAAAGAGTTCGTTTGTCCATCATAAACAGAAGATAATTATCAGCCAATGGCAATATCATATTTATTTCCGGGGAATCCCAACCGATCCCACCTTTTATATCAGTGAAGGTATCGTTGAGCATACGGACTCGTATGATAACGACTACATAGATCGGGGTCGAATTGGTTTCTAAATTTGACCTATTTGTAATAATGATGTGTCATATTTGCAAATTAATATCTGTAAGGATCACATGAAGCTGAATATTCAACCGCAAGTATCCGTCGTGGTTGCACTTCCAGGAAACGTTATCATTTTATCAGTGCTTATTCACTCTCTAAGCTGGGATCAAGGATCCTGTATGTCAATAGAGCCGCAAGCTAAACAAAAATCTTCAAGGAAAGCCAAAGATTCCCTGGAAAATATTGTCTGAATAATCATTGTTTATTGCCTTGTTTTACATGAAATATGCACAACAAATTCATGAACAAACATGAATCATACGAGTTGTCCTTCAAGTGCTCCCATCCACAGCCGTATAAAGTCTGGCATTATTGGATACGCATGCACACCAATGTTATTACAATTCACAGCCCAATTGCATGCAAACGTTTAGCCAAACTAAGGTTCAACACACAACAGCATAATACATGTCAGTACATTTTTGCATTGCGCAATACACTTTTCGCTATTAGACGTTAATTTCACAACCAAAGTATTGGTATCTCATTATGAATCGGGATAACTTGGGACAACTGCGGGATCTCACGTCTTTTCAAAATGTGGCTGCAAATATTACAAATCTACACAAAAGGTCAACAGAGCTATCAAAATATTCATACAAGAAGAGATGGGGATGAGGGAAAAAGTAACGAGGCAGGACGGGGGTCATACAGTTTTAAAAAACATGTCATGCTTCAACTGCCTCAAAAAGTGAAGCAAGACAATGAAAATGGTGACTGAGTTACACTTATTTCAGCTGACTGGAGGATACAGTGTCGAACTAGCGGTAAAAATTCATCTGCCGGTTCAGCAGCGGTTCCTGCTCCGACAGGTTCTGCGGATAGAGCGGAGCATGCCCACCATCCTGAAAATGTTAGCAACAGCAATATTCATGATGAGTACTCCTTCAATGAGACTGCAGTAGTTGGCTTACGTTGTATGGAGGTGGCGGAGCATCCGGAGCCGGCAAGGCCAATCTTTTCGGGCGCATGTCGTCCCCTCCATCGCCCGTGTGTTCCTTGTTGAACTCAGGAGCGTCGTGGTTGACCGACCCATACGGTTGGTTAGGCGGCACCTGACTGTGAGATCCAGATGGTGGCTGGTATGTGGTGGTGTCTCCTCCGTCGCCTCCGCCTCCAATCCCACCACCTCGCTTGCGTCTCATACATACACAGCAGAACACGCAGCAGCAACTCAGTATAATGAATGCCACAGCAGCCGAAAATGCCCATATCACTGTAACAATACAAGTCAGAACACAACGCCTTCGACCATCCGGCAATTGTACTCACGCCACGACATGGTCTTCGCATCCTCCCCACCGCTCTGGAAGCAACAGGCCGTGTTGCCGTAGCAGCACACAAAGTCGGGTCCAGGTCCGCAGCATATCCGAGCCTGAGGACCGCAACATTGCCAGTCGCCTTTGCCGCAGTGGTAGGCACGCCCTCCGCAGAAATTACCTCCTTCGCCGCCACCTTTGTAATTGTCATCGTCGTCATCGCCGCCAAGCGTGTAGTTGAACACGGACATGTCCGCACTCACGCTGCAAACCACCAGCATAAGAAGAGCCAGTGTCATACTCGGGCTGGGAAAACACCGAAACATCCCCTGTGGACAACTGACAATTTATTCAACATGCAAAAATTTATGCGCAAACTGCTAATCACAATTGAAGTTGTCATTATGTTACAGTAATGACAAACTTGGAATAAGTAACACACTATATTTACATACGGCTGGCTTCATAATAACCTGCACACTTGCGCTAAAGTTGTGCCAAATTTATGCACGAAATGCTAATTACAAATCGAGTCGTCATTATATGTTACACGTAATAAACTGCAATAAATGCACACTATTTACATGCATCTGTCTCGCACATCGGTATGTCACTAAACCTGTCGACATAATTTGCAATTATTAATTGGTGCAGAAATTGTGCACAAAATGCTAAGTTGCCATTAATGTTATGGTAATAATGGACAAACTGCAATTTATGTACACATACAATCGGTATACCGGTACATATACTTACGGGCAATTGACATTATTAATGATTGAACGTGCAAAAATTATTCACAAATTCTATTTGCAATTAGAGTTGTTGTTATGGCCAACTATGCAATGAGTACACACTATTTACATACATTGTACACAAGTCAAGGCTGCATAACCCGGCAATTTATCTCAACTATTAATGCGTACTGCTGGTTCATAACCAGGTCATACAAGTACCTGTGTACATCGGTGTACATTTCAGGCTAATTGACAACACGTGTTTTACCTTACCTGTTTTTAACTTCAATTCTTTCTGATTCAGTGGCCTGTTGGTCTTTGTCTTAGACGTGTGTCCTTGGAGAGTTTATGACCAATGTGCACTGAGATAATGACAATTTCTCCGCATTAGCTGCCGGCTTCAACAACTGGCATGCAAGGCGATACCGGCAATGAGTGTATCAGTGCAAAAAAAACAGCGTGCAAATAATAACAACAAAAAGTCTCGCAAAAAAAACGCGAGCTTTCCCTATCAACATGCTGTGTTTGAATCGTGGGGAATTCCCTCGCGGAATATAGATTAATTGTGATTAGATTTGAAACCAGTTAACTGGATTCAGTGCCATTATCATTTTTAATGGGAGGTCATATCATGGCGGTGATTGTTAAATTACATTAATCTAATTGCAAGTACGAATAACGATTGATGGTTAGTTTGTCGGTTGTATCATTTGAACGAATGGCTCCAAAATTATTTCATTGCAATTATTTTAAGGGAGGAAAAGTACTTGGCTTTGATTTAGTTTAATTTTAAGGGAGGAAAAGTACTTGGCTTTGATCTAATTTAATTTTAAGGGAGGAAAAGTAATTGGATTTGATTTGATTAAATTTTAAGGGACGAAAAGTACGTGGCTTTGATTTAATTTAATTTTAAGGGAGGAAAAGTACTTGGATTTAATTTAAATGCGCTACATTTGAAGTTGAAGTGTAAAATGTTGTGCATATTTATAATGCCTTCTCAGTTCATTATCGTCACTTGAAATAATTTGACAAAAATTAGACAAATCTTACCTTGTACGTACGGAGTGATTTGACATCTTGGAAAGATTCTTAATTGAAAACTGTAGAAATTGCAGTCATTAAAAAATTATTTAGCAGCACACGCTCACATTTTTTTCCCCACACAAAAAACCGACAAGTTTGCGAATAATTACGACACCATCATTACATATAACCGGTACCTTTATTGACATTATTTTTTTTCTTCACTTCAGCTGATCCCCTCTTTTGCGACAATTCACATTTACACTACCTATAATTAGGAACATAATAATAAATACATTCGACCAAGTCCTTCTTTTATATGCCTTCAACTAGGTTTATGTACGGATTATTTTCAAACTAGCAGCGGACTCGTTGCCAAATTTTGGCACCACTGCTTGGCCCGCCCGCCAACTTGGACGTCTGCACACTACTGCTGTGCTTCGGGAGATAGTACAACATGCACGTTGGTGATGAGTCGCACCGCGGACAAAGTCCACCAGGGCCTCCATTGAAGTGGGTCCCACCCTCTCGGACCGGTATGTCCTCTAATTGTTGAACGGTAAAAGTGAAAACTATGGTAACTACTACCTAGGCGATGAGTCAACATGGACATATAAGCAGACAAACAGAATAAGGGTATTAGTAGTATGATTTGAAGCGCTTCAAAAATTTTACACATAAAACTCCTGACCATGCCTGACACTGCTATGCTGGTCAACACAGGGAATTCCTTGGCATTGGCTAGCCGTCACTTTGGGCACGTGTCTTTTCAGTAAGTTCAGTCCGGACTGAGTGATCTCATCACATCTGGTGAGCACGACCTCCTGGAGTGACACGCAGTTGGCGATGACATCCAGGCAGGAATCGTCCAGATGGGTAACGCCACTCAGCTTGAGTGTCTCCACCTGCAGATGGATGTGGGACAATGAGAAGAAGGTCTTAATCGCATTTGCAGTCGGATGTTCGCCCGAGAGATGAAAGGACAGATGACGCAGATGCAACAACCTGCCGATGCATTCTACGAGCTCAGTGTCAGAGATGCGGCTGCGGATGAGGTCCAGAGTTTCCAGATTCTTTAAGTTCTTAGCGACAAGATCAAAGGAAGTGTAGCGATTAAGGCTAATGGAGAGGTGTCGCATGTGTTCCATTGAACACGAGGCGAAGAGTCCCAGCTCCAGTTCCCCAGGCTGGCCGTCATGGTTGAGGCTCACACTCTGGAGGTTTCGCCACGATGGCTGCAAACTTCTGTCTGGCAGATAGTAGACGCTACTGTTGCTCAACGTGAATCTCTCCAGGTGTGCGCAATAGACGAAGATGTCAACTAGGTTCTTCTCGAAACGTAGAAACCAGCATCGGCGTATATGCACATCCTTCAGGTGCTCGCTTCGGGAAATAAGACCTGCGAGACTTTTAATCTTCTGGACCGTCACGCCCATCATCTTGAGACTCACTATATCGGTCACAGCCTCAAGAATTGCATCGCATGTGATCCTGGACCAACTAACGAGCTTCAGGTTACGGATGTGCGGCGCCATGGTCTGTACTAGACTCAGCGCTCTCTCCTCGCCCATCTTGTTAATGTCGACCCGCGTCGTCTCCCATAGCGTTGGGTCGTGGGCCACCCGCCCCCATCGTCTGCACACGAAGAACACGCGGCTGTGCAGGTCATCTTGGGACAGGTGCGAGAATATCTTCATCAGGATTTCATCCGGCAAATCGCCAATGGCAGCCTGAAAAAGACCCCAAGTGAACGTACAGCATAATTACACTGCAGTTGCACTTACCCTATCATCTTCAATGTCCATCGTGGCGACTGCGGACGTATTTTCTCGGTGTCGTCAACCAGCTAATCTGTGGAAGCAATCTATCAGTACGTGTTGTGTATGACTATGCCTGGTGACTGCATGTCATACGTACTAGCAGGTACTAGTATGCAGCAATGCCCAATTACAATGTACAAAGAGCTACAACAACAGTACAAAGCCATGCAAGTACATCACTGCGGACAATAATCCATTGATTCAATGTGTAAAAATTATGCAAAAAAAAACTAATCACAATGATATTGTAATTACAGTAATGAACAAGCTGCAATAAGTACACACTATTTACCGCTATTTAGCCTACATGCAGCCGTGATACCCGTGCAGTAACATATGAATTACTAGTGATTAACATTTGATGTAGATAATAAATTGATTCAATTTCATTGAAATTGCAAATGTAAGGTCAGATGACGGCGGTGCCTGTTTAATTTAATTTAATTTAATTGCAAATACGAAATGATTGGTGGTAGTTCGTCGGTTGTATCATTTGCGCGAATTCAAAATCCGACTACAACATTATTTTTTTGCAGTTATTTTAAGGAGAAAAAGTACTTGGCTTTAATTTCATTTTAAGGAGGTAAAGTACTTTCATTTAATTTAATTTTGAGGAAAAGTACTTGGCTTTGATTTAATTTTAAGCAGGTAAAGTACTTTCATTTAATTTAATTTTGAGGAAAAGTACTTGGATTTGATTTGATTTTGAGGAGGTAAAGTAATTTAATTTAATTTTGAGGGAAAGTACGTGGCTTTGATTTGATTTTAAGGAGGTAAAGTACTTTAATTTGATTTAATTTTGAGGGAAAGTACTTGGCTTTGATTTGATTTTAAGGAGGTAAAGTACTTTAATTTAATTTTGAGGAAAAGTACTTGGCTTTGATTTGATTTTAAGGAGGTCAAGTACTTTAATTTAATTTAATTTTGATGGAAATTACTTGGCTTTAATTCAATTTAATTTCAAGGAGGAAAAGTTCTTGGCTTTGATTTAATTTAAAAGCCGTTAAAAGCTCTACATGAGCAAATTAAAGTGTAAGGATATGGTGTGCATAATACCACTTTAATTACAGTCACTTGAAATAATAAGACAAATATTACCTTGTATGGAGTGATTTTTCTTACGCTGGATATCTTCGGAAGAAATGGAACTCAGTAGAAATTGTGGTCGTTTAATAATTAAACAGCTTTTCCTCGCATATTTTTTTCCCCACAAAAAAAAATAACCTACGTGTGCGAATAATTACACCAGTTTAATTACACAACCTTTATTGACATCAATTTAAACTTGTCTTTTTTTTCCCACTTAAGCCCTTCTTGGTCCTCTCTTTCGCTACTATTCACATTTACACTACAAATATTTACGAACACCATTATAAATACGTACATTCAATGATTCAAACGAGTCTTGTCTTTTTACATGCCATCAACCAAATAATACTTCCTAAGTTTAAGTGCGGCTTTTTCACTCCTCTCCCATGATTTTCATATTTGAAAAAAAAAAGTTCCGCAAATTAGGCCTACAAAATATGGAAACATCTTACAAAGAATACTATGGACACTGCCACACTATTGGTGAACTCCAAAACCACGTTTACATGCGAGCGATTTATCAGCGATGTTGCAGCGATGAGATGAGACCATTGTTTGGGGCTATTATTATTACCACCGTTGTTAATTTCGCTCAGCGATGTAAATCGTTCGCATGTCAATGCGACTTACGGGGGGAAAAATTTCCGCCTCATTTCTACAATTTTAATGTAATACATTTAAACCAGCATAAATATCAGTTTATGAGTGGCGACCCAAATTTGTTGTGCCTTTCTGTCCGAGAGTTTTAAAAATCACTCCACTGCACTGGCATAAAATGAGCACGTAGCAAATCCTTAAACGGTTACGGTTGAATTCCTTGGCATTGGACTGCCGTCACTTTGGGCACGTGACTTTTCAGTACGTCCAGTCCGGACTGGGTGATTTCATCGCATCTGATGAGCACAATCTCCTGGAGTGACACGCAGTTGGCGATGACATCCAGGCAGGCATCGTCCATTTGGGTAAGGTCGCTCAGCTTGAGTGTCTCCAACTGCAGATGGATGTGGGACAACGAGAAGAAGGTCTTGATCGCATTTGGAGTCGGATATTCGCCAGAGAGATGAATGGACAGATGGCGCAGATGTAACAACCCGCCGATGCATTCTACGAGCCCGTTGTCAGATATGCGGCTGCGGGTGAGGTCCAGGGTTTGCAGATTCGGGAAATGATCGCGGAGATGAGCAAAGGAAGCGTAGCGATCAAGACTAATGGATATGCGTCGCATGTGGTCCATGGAACATGAGGAGAACAGCAGCATCTCCATTTCACCTGGGTGCCCGTCATGGTGTACAGTCACACTCTGGAGGTTTTCACACGCCGCCTGCAAACATATGTCCGGCGAATAGTAGAACCCACCGTTGATCAGCGTGAAGTTCTCCAGGTGTGTGCAGTCGACAAAGAGGTTCACCAGGTTCTTTTTCCAGAGAGGGAACTGGCATCGGCGAATGTGGACGTCCTTCAGGTGATCGCTTCTTGAAATAAGATCGGCGAGACTTCGATCCTTCTTGACCGTGACGCCCATCATCTTGAGACTCACTATATCGGTTGCCGCATCAAGAATTGCGTCGCAGGTGATCCTGGACCAACTAACAAGCGTCAGGTGACGGATGTGTGGCGCCACGGTCTGCACCAGACTCAGCGCTCTCTCCTCGCCCATCTTGTTAATGTCGACCCGCGTCGTCTCCCACAGCATCGGATCTTGGGCCACTCTCCCCCATTGTCTGCACACCGAGAACACGCTGTGCAGGTCATCTTGGGACAGGTGCGAGAATATCTTCAGCAGCATTTCATCCGGCAAACCACCATTGCCAGCCTGAAAAAGATGGCATAATAATTATACTGCAATGTATGGCATGAATGGCATAATTTCATTTCATGTGCACGTATGACAATTTCACTGCAAGTGCGCTCATGACGATCCTTCTTGCAATCCTTTCACTGCAAGCGTAATCATAAAGTTGCGTTTACATGCGAGCGATTTGATCAGTGATCTAACGAAAGTAACGGAGGGAAAGTGTTAACAATATATTGTCACCCTGGCATCGCTCAGCGGGCACTGCATTATCGCTGATAATCGCTCGCATGTAAACTGGGCTTTACACTGCAAGTACGCGTATGACAATCATTATGCCGCAAGTACCATGGCATACCGTATCATCTTCAATGTCCATCACGACTGCGGCCATAATCTCAGCGTAGTGTTATCAACCGGCAACCTGTGGAAGCGAATGCTATCAGTGCGATGTGTATGACTAGGCCTGCGTAACAACCAACTGTTGTACGCATGTCCTAGTACGCACAATGCCCAATTACCTGTACAACCAGCTTACATGAAGTTCATGCAAACTAAAGTACACAGCATACTTGAGCAGCATGCGGTGTACACATTAGGCGTACCCACTCCTCAATCACTTAGTACACCAGTTGGGCCTAAATGTACTTGGTGGGCATGTACACCAAGTAAATCAAATAATTGACAGTAAACTACAGGGTGTGTGATAATAAAATTGACGATAATGAGGCGACTGAGGCGACATCTGGCAGCAAGTGCTCGAACCACTTGCTATTACATGAAGCGGCAATTTCAATTGAGCAACTGTACACTTGAATAATGATGTACAGAGGCTTATAACCTACAAGTATATGTCCTCCTGCTTAAAATAAAATATATGGCTGTAACGAGTAATGCCGAAAATCAATTCAAAATTATCATTACTACGACAGAGTGAATGTACGGTACGTGCTGTGATTTACTCTGATATCCTTCACAAAATAATGCAAATACTAAATACTAAATACCTTTAAAAATGAACATACTAAGACATAAAAAATAAAAATTCGAAATACAAATACTTATTGTTTTAATTAGTTGTTACAAGTAACACACACAGTTTATGGCTTAATTAGCTGTTACAACTTACAAGTAGCGCATGTTTTAATTTGTTGTTATAACTTATAAGTAACACATATGTTTGAATTAGTTGTTACAATAGCAACTAATTCAAACATTATATAAGTGTTGAGGTGAAATTGCAATCAGCAACACTATAACTGCTAACATCTCAACTTTTGCAATGGTAAAATGTCATGTGTGCACAGTAACTTTTATTGGCCAATATTTTCACAGCCTTTTTGATCAACCGACATGCGCTTGCAAAACTATTTTCTACTCAGCAGGGTATAGGATTAACGCCTTGCAGGTCCACCAGCAACACCATTCCGAGCTGCATTGGGACCCAAGAGTATCTGCAAATGAAAATAGAAATTAATATCATTTACGCTGTCATTGTTATGTCGTGTAGCCTTCTTATTGCCACCGCATGTGCTGCAGGAATCTTCATGATCTGCTACAATAAGCAATAATTTTTGTAATATCTAGCTGTATATACACAGTACAGTACAAGTAACGGTGTGATTATATATTGAGAGAGCACATGTCTTGCAGGATGATCATATGAGCATATAAAAAAAGATTCATTTTAAAAGTTGAGTAAACATAATATATTTATGCGTACCTGTCGCTGCTGCTGCTGTTCATATTCCTTCACTTGGGCTCGCTCCATTTCAAAGACAATGGGAGCAAACAAAACGGCAGCAGTGCTGAAGAAAATCCAGGCTGAGTTGCGAGTGAACTTGTACAAGCCTGTAAATAATTAGTATTTAAAAAAAAAAAAAATCATTCGGAACAAATCAGTATGAAATTCAATCACACATGACAAATTGCTCTCACAAAAAAAAAAATGCAAAACGTTCCACAATTTGCAAATTATCCTGCATTCATTAGGAACAATACAAAATATCTAATTAAATCAAAATGTGCACTATACAATAGGCTCCAGTTTGGATGAGTGCAGATAATAATTTTGCACATTTTCATCCCAATTTGTTATAACATGACTTATCAAACATATACATGCCTTATATTCTGACATGTTGGGAACTCAAAAAAAAAAATGTAACTGACACTTAACACCTCGAAGAGCTCCTTTAAGCACTAGGCTTGAAGTGTGTTGCACTGACTCTGGAAACATCTCAGTCAGTCCTACCAGTCGTTCAGCCATTGACTCATCCAGATCCTGCAATATATATGCTTTAATAGTTTATGATCAAAAGTGCAAATAACTTCCCCCCACGTACATCATCAGTTTCAAACTCCTCGTCTGGATGATGACCATCATCTTCGTTCACCTGTGCTGCTGGACTGACGAACCTCAGTCTGAAGTTTCCAGCACCACTGATTCCGGATGAGTCTGGATGACCTGAAGCTGCATCCACAGACATGATGATATATAGAATGATGCTCTGTATATAAAAGCAAGATTTTCAATGAACAATTATTATGATATATTGACGAAACCCTGTTCGCATGCAATTATTACAAACCTTGCAGCAATTACCAGTCTTCTTCACACGTCAAAATCCGACTTATTCGGCCAAAAACTACTTGACGAAATAAGATCTTAGCGACGTTCCATAATCCAAATCGTAACAATGGAACACAACATGCAAAAAGAGGCAAAAAAATAACAACGCGGCTTATTAACACACATTTTGAAAGCTATATTTAAAAAGCTGGGAATAAAATAGCGGCTATGGCATTAAATGTAGCCAACCGGCAGTGTTGCCAACCTTTCACAACAATATAAATGATTGTTGTGAACAAGTAAGGTTGGAAAAAGTGCTGGTTATGTCGCACCTTGTCAGTACAGAATTTTATTGGACTTATTGTGCTGAATAAGTAGGGGGCCTACAGTAGCTACTACATTCCATTCTGAAAAAATAAAAAATAAAAAAATGAGAGAGCAAATATAAAAGCAGAAGTGCATGATTTAATTTCAATCCTCATGAAGTAGCATTATTTTTGTTAACAATTCGAAAGTGCAACGCTTCTTGTTAGGGTAGACAAATACATGTAATTTCAATTCAATGTGTTTTACGTAATGTGGCAAACATATAGCTACATAATGTAGGCTACTTTCAAATGAATGCTTAACAATCACTTAGTAGCTACAAATGAAAAATCAAAAACTAAGTAAAAGTTTTTTTTACGCCTTAACCTATTATAACATGTACACAATTTGTGTAATTATTCGCGTAATGGATTCTGCATAAAAATTACCCGATTTCATTGAAATCATGACGAAAAATTCAGTATACTTTTCAAAAGTATACGCGGCATCTCAAACTACTGTATATGCAAATTCCCCACAAAAATTAACTCAGGATCTATAAAACTCTGAACTAAATTAAACTTAAATAACATGTAAAAATGTACTCAAATGCTAAAAAATTAATTCGGAACAAAGATTTAATTCAATCACTCGTCACAAAAATTGCTCTCACAAAAAATACGAAATGTTCAATTTGCAAATATTATCCCACACTCATTCGGCAGATATAAAAATCTCAGCCAATCACATGTGAAAAAATTCACCTGCTATCAAAAAATTTACAGTGTCCGATAACACTTCGAGGCACTAATAATAATTATTCAAACCAGGGGTGCTGGTATCAGGTGTTGGTGCGTGTGACATGCCAAGTTGTCCACATACTCGAGGGTCATGTCCTTCTTCATCTTGGCCAGGTACTGCGCTTCCGGTTCAAACAGGTTCAAACGACTGGTCGGATAAAAAAACAGGTGCTTCAGTCCTCTACAACTGTGCACCACATGGACAAGTCCGAAGAAGGATGCTTGGGTAAGGACCAGGGAGAGTCTCACCAGGGTGGTACAGTTGTAGGACATCAGGAAGAGGTGGTTGTCGTCCAGGTTGGACAATGAGAAGAGGGAGAGGACCTCCAGGTTGGGGAAGTGTTGGTGATCGAAGAGTGCGGACAGGGATGGACTACTAGGAGCGTTCCGCTTGTCTCCAGCGTTGTGGAGATGCAGCTCTCGAAGGTGGTGCAGAGGGTAGACACTGATCCGGAGGAGGTCGTCGGATATCGGGCTAGCAAAGTGGATGTGGAGGACCTCGAGAGGCTGCTCGGATAAGGCCACCAAAGTCGCTTCCTCCTTCAGGTCGGCTCGGAGCTGAAGTTGGCGGAGTTGTCCATCGGAAGAGTCCATCAGCGCCTTCAGTTCAGAGTCGCAGACACCGTGAATGAACATGTTGACTTGGGTCAGCCTCGGATACTTTGGAGTCGCAGTGATCGGGGCACGTTGGGCAAATGTGACCAACTTGAGCACAGTCAGGTTCTCGCAGGCTGAGAACAGTTCGATTGGGTTGGTGGTTCCGTCCGGATGACGACAGCGGTCCAAGCTGACCTCACGCAGTTCGATGCATTGTTGGGCGACGGCTTGCATAGTATAGGTTGTGACCGTGGTGACCTCTTTCATGACTAACCCTTCCAGTGCGCTCCACTTCTCGGCCACCTCCTGCAGGACAAGGTCAGCGCGAAGGAAGTTCATCAAGAAGAGCTTCTTGGGCTGTGGCATCCGCCTGACCACTTCCGCCGCTTCCTCATCCGTCATCTTCCGGCCGTCCAGCTCAATATTCATCCAGAGGCTGGAGTCCAACATCAGTTTTCTCCATTCTTGACAGACAAGGGAAGCCCGCAGAAGCTTGTCCCCGGGCTGCAGGTACGAGAAGACGCGGAGTTTCACCTCGGGAGGGAAGTCTGAGAATGTCGGCGCCATACTGACTGCAATCTGAAAAAAGGAAACAATTCGTGGGATTAACACTTTTATTTCCGCAATCAACTATCGGTGAGAGCAAAAATATGGTCAGCTTTTGTACAGTAGGCCTACGGCCCCATCCCCAAAACCCTCGATGGTGCAAGCCAATCTCTTCACTACTCCAACAACTATTCTAAACCTACCTTTCTCTGCTCCTTCAAATGGACTCGAACACACGTCGGCGATGTATGGTCCAAACTGTCCAAACCAATGACGGCAACTGACGCACACACTGCTGGATACACCACAAGAATGGACAGTCTGAGCGAAGAAGGGGCTGAGGAGGCAATGGCTCTTGCTTCTTATTGAGCCGAATGGTGACTCGCTGATCCCTCGAGGTTGGTGAATGGTGGTGAAATCACCAGAAAGAGACGACGCCACCAGTAGCCTCCCCTTATCGCAAGAGGAGGAATCCATGGCTCTTTGGGGGTTGGGGACACAGGAGGGTGCAGGATGGTGACTAATTTTAAGACAATAGGTAAAAGGGAAAATTCCCAAGGTTTGCGACATTCCAATCTTTCTGGTCCTAATCCTTTCTGGAAGGCTGAGGGCGAATGGAAAAACCAGTTCTAACTGCATGCCTCCATCTTGGTCGTAATGTTTAGCCTACTGTATATATTTTTACCATATGTTACCAAATACTGTATAATAATAAAATTATGTGTATCATATCTAATATTTAATGTTTAATCATTATTATTATTATGTCCAAGATTTTAAATGAAGCATACAGTACTATATGGTGCCTTCAAAGTGACTTCGGGAAGGAGTCATGCGTGATTAAGAGTTTTAGACTTTTAGTTATCTTGTTCGTCCAGTGACATATTTCCGGTGAACATATCACAAAGGACAAAGGATGTCTGAAGCCAGCCCATGAGAATGAGAAGCTGACAAAAATTCCGGAAAATTCAGCATTATATTCTACAAATTAAACCTGCAAGCTGCCAACATGCAGTTGAATCCGAATGTAGGCCCTAACAGACTTCAAGGGACCGAGGAAATCAGTCGGTTATAACCGAGGTTTGTTATAGCCAAATCGCCAATTTTTCAACGAATACACAAAGATGTCTGCTGTCCACGTGCCTATAATGCACACTCCTACTGCATTTATTAATAAAACTATCCACACAATTGCAAAATCAGCTTACCCGTAAATTAGACAGGACCCCCCAAAAAATCCGTAGTTTTCTCCTGCCGTCTGCAGGTGGTGCACTTGGTGTAATCTTA
This sequence comes from Catajapyx aquilonaris, assembly GCA_000934665.2. Classification (NCBI taxonomy): domain Eukaryota; kingdom Metazoa; phylum Arthropoda; class Diplura; order Dicellurata; family Japygidae; genus Catajapyx; species Catajapyx aquilonaris. The sequence continues at coordinate 5,511 of KZ538855.1, read as the reverse complement.
TTGGATTATAAACTTTTAATGTAACAACAGCGAAGCGTTAATTTTGAGCTAACCACTTGTCCGCACCACCCATTTGATGCACCCGAACTTTTGACTCTCAGGGGTCAAATGGAGTTTACCCGGATACAGAAATGTCTGACGCAATAGTGACAGAGCTGGATTCCAATCAGGTGCTAATTGGTGACAACCTGCAATATTGGGCATGTAAGGATACGCAGTTTAGTGTCACTTTTTTTTTGGAAGCCTCAAAAAGTTGTCGCAGGTAGTCTACACTGCTGGACAAAATAGTAATCACTTCAGAATTTTCCGTACGTATACAAGTGTAGCTCGTCTTCCACTCAGGTATACTGTGAAAGAGAGCAATGTTTGTAAACGATTTTTTAAAGTTATGACAACTAATATTTTACCTGTATAGATTATAATGTTCTGATCACTAAATCCGTCTGCAGCTATACGTTGAATTTTCACTACTTCATTATCATTTTGTTATTTGCGAAATGTTAATGCAGAGTGCTCTCTTTTGAGTTTTGACCTGAATTCGTCTCCGTTTCATTTTGTTTGGAGTGGTTGAGGTCAGTTTCAGTTTGTGTTTGTCGAGTTATTGTCAGTTAATTGTTACCCCAAATGAACATCAGTATTAACCAGTTGCAGATCACGTGTCGTATCACATTGGCATAATATTATCTTGCCATCTGCCTCAGGTGGCTCCTTTTGATTGGCTTCTATTGATACCGGCATATCCCTTTCTCACACGTAGTGAGCATCGCCTTGCCCTGAAAAAGTGGTGTGTGACCTTGCTGCTCTTCATATCAAGGACGAAAGGTCATTCTGTGGCAAAAAGTACAGCGGCGTAAGTATAGCTACTAAATCAATATTAAGTGTCTCATTTACATAAGTTTGATGTTCAGGCGATACAGAGATGACATTTTGGAACATACATTTCGTGCATTTGTAACAACAACTGTTATTAATCCAAGTTTGTTTGAAAATGAGGGGTGACACCAAACAAACTTGAATTAATGACACTTTGAAAAGGTGTTCTTCCACTAATTAGATTAAGCCAAATTCTCATAAATAGTGCACAATCTCATCAATGTCTTCAAGTTGAGAGCTTGATAATGGCAGGGGGGGGGGGGCTACTTGTACATCATAATAAGCTACTGGCCATCGGTCACTTGCACGAAATGTTTATTGTCGTGTCACCTTGCAGCACATTATACACGTAATCTAGTATCTACTTCATTCATTTTTTGTAATTGTTTGAGAAAATTAACAGCATGTGTTAAAAAGGCGATAGATCCAGTGTGTTCATTAGTACCGGGCATGTTATAAAAATGGAACTGCCTATATTACGTAGTTATGCCCAACTGTCGATATTTTGTCGCTCATAATAAGAAGTGTACAGCGTGGCATTTCCCCACACATGTGGTATAATATGCCTTGCCCATCATAATAATTATCATGGGGCAAAATGTATGCAGACACATGGAAAAAAGGTACTTCATAATTTATTCTGCCTGGATTTTGCTGGATTATTGATAGAAGACCTCGTTTACATATCGATACTGCAAGGGGTACATCGGTACTCCGGTGTAGCCTACATCTGCAGTGGTACTCCCAGGTACTCCTTACTGACCTTATGCTCATGGCTTGATGCAGTTGGTAATGTAGGCCCTATACAGTACTGCACGTAGGCGCAATGGAGAATATGACGGATGGGTTGTGATATGCAGGTGCTGGGAAAGAACGGAGTGAATAGGTGAATTTCCTATATCGTTGCTTTACTGTGCAATATTTTCAGTGTCACTTGAGTTACTAATCTCTCTGGGGTGCAGTACGTCCTGTTATAAAAGCTGCAATGAATGTGATTGAAAGCTCACAGAACAAAGTGCTGTTAGTGCTTGATGAGGTGGCTCGCATGATCAGAGGAGAATGGGCAGCCATATTTTTTCTGAATTGCTATACCTTTGCCTTCTGCTCCATCGATCCTTGTGGATGCAGCTGGGATACAGCAAAAAAACTATACAAAAACTACGGTCACCCCTTTTAGACGTCGCGTCGGTGCTTGCCCCCTCAAAAATAAACGTCATTACTGCTCTCTGATTTATTGATGATACACTCATTTATAATTCATTTAGCCAATCATTACCAATGTACACCATAAAGAATAACATCAAACTACGTAGCACATCTAGCTGCGTATTTTATTGCCGTCATTAGTGTCGCGGCTTCAGATATATCCAGATACTTTGTCATCATTATCATCATCATCATCATCATCATCATCATCATCATCACAAGTAACATATCAATCAGCAACATAGGCATATTAAATAAATCACTGGGGACACTGGGGAAAGGTATATTTGCAAAGGGGATTGGGATCTTTGCAATTTTCGTAAATTTTAACCATATCGGAGTTGCCATCTTCCTCCATCCGCGTTTGGCATTCGTTCTTAGAACCACACAACGTTGGCTGATCCTTAACAAAGGTCATATTCATCTTCTGGTCTGAAAGGTTAAAAACCAGTTACATAGCTGAACAGGATAAAAGGCTCAATTAATTATTGCAAAGTGATTATGGCTGTAGCGCTAAAACTCACTTTGAGACGTCGAAGTAGCCGTGAATTCAATGCTCATACAGTTGCACCCGATGTACAACATTTTAATTGTGACTTTTGCAGGATCTGTAGGCACATTGCAGCAGGTGATCTTGACATTAGCGGTACCCTTGTACACCACATTTCCGGTGTTGTCATCCTGCTGGCGAGTCAAATTGCTCACTTCGTAGCATTCTGTGTCTATTACATGTAGGCCTGCAATGGTGCTGAAAGTTTGAGTTATGTGAATGAATATGATTATGAGCAATAGTTCGTGTTGCATTTCGCTTTGAATAATAGCGTCGTTAGTAATAGTACACAGTGTAGGGTGTAGACTACTGTGTACTAGATGGATATGAGGTGCCAGTTACTTTTTATACACAAGAAGTAGGCCTGTCTGGCAGACGCTCGCTCTCGCCAAGTGGTAGCGAATAATACTCGTAAATAAGAACAGTAAGGATGACGGCAAACTTCTTAGGAGTGTTCCCCTGCATCATGAGATAATTACATATTTTACGTGGAAGTGTCATTTGGTTGCTCAGAAGCCTCGTTACTATACGATAACTGCTTTATAACCTGCGCTGTACTAAATGTCCTAGTGGCCCTATAGTTATACATCCCTTCACGCTACCATTCCTTATTAATTTAAATAATAATGGGTGGAATTTCCATCCATTGCACTGGTTTCGTTTCTTGTCGTCTTGCTATAAGTCTCGGATAGTGTCAGCGGTGGTGTCAGCCTTCTTTTGCGAGTAAGGATTCTCATATACAGGGTGTATCAGAACTCTACCGTAAGCGATATGCCGATGGCATAAGGGGCACCAGAGCATCATTTTATGTAGAGGGGTCATCATCTCTAGGCAGCCCCATTACGTAGATAATTGATCATTTGCGAAGTGGCGATTGCGCTTAAGTGTGATTGTAGAATAGCAGTGCATCTGGGGGGAAATGCATTCTAAGAGCCCTTAGTGACTACCCCAATAGCAGTGTGGCAGTAGCCCCCCAGAAAATAGCTGCGACATGACCTGTGAAGCGATTGGCGGCTGAAGGTTCGCATACCTGCCAGGATATTTTATACTAGTTGGTTGAGGTCAATTATCTACGTAATGGGGCTGCCTAGAGATGATGACCCCTCTACATAAAATGATGCTCTGGTGCCCCTTATGCCATCGGCAT